>CM055277.1:54287299-54338228 GCA_029237695.1 Conchocele bisecta
GTGTATTTGTATCACCCCTCGTAAACCAGTACGCCTTAAATTATAGATTACATATTTGGAAAGTATGTGTACATAATTCCACCAGGCATCTATCATTAATTTATCACCGAGAGTATTACACAATGTACCTTTAACTTTGGATCCCTGTCTAATAACTTGGCAACACCGTCGAGCGACATTCGAAGTACCTTGGCCACCCGGTATCGCGCGCGTCGGCAGCTAGATACCAGTTTGTCTAGACACGAGTGTGGCGCATGGTCACCTTTAGACCGCATGCAGTCCTTTACCTTCTTAATACCTGGTCCTGCAAGAAACAACATGGTTTATAGTTCGTCCTACTTTCTAAGCAAATCGCTAACCAGTATCGCGCTCCACTTGTTTCACATAGTGTAAGGTTTAACCCCATTGAGTTGCATATTACCAAATTTTATTCAATAGGAAATGGAAAATAAATACTCAGATGGGAAATTGCATTATAGACTTGGCGTAGCAATAGGTCAGTAATTGTTTACATATTGCAGTTACATATTGCGGTCGCTGGCGCTCCCTCGCATTTAATTCCTGAAAAATCCAATATGTGAACAACTACATGACACTAGCAATACGTATTTCTCTGACGATTGTGATAATACTTGAAAAATAAATGTAGCATAAATGGATAGTGTGTAGACAAACAATCAAATTGGCTAAAAGTAGACTGTATAGTTACGTGTTTCGTGTTAGCACCGGAGACTGGGTATATGTATACACACATAAACATTTAGCAAAGTTATTGTTCACATTTTGGAGTTTTAAGGAATTAAATGCGAGGGAGCGCTAGCGACGGCAGCATTTAGTTCCTGAAAAATGCAATATGTGAACAATAACATACTTATAGTTCAGCCAATTGTAAAATGAAATGTCACATCGGAGTACCGATCTTTCATTTCCTGTCGAACAGTTTAAAATCATTAAAGCTGGTAATATGTAACTTATTTGGGTTAAACGTTGCAATATGTGAAATAAATGGAGCACTGTTGAACCTTATATGTCACTTAAACGAATATATCACACGTGTGAAGTATTGGTGCGAATGCGTCACACATTTCGGTGAATACTGGCCGAATTCGGTCGAATACATCACAAACCGAAAATCTCACCCAAATATTTTTCACTTTTTGGTATAAACGAATATGTCACACAATCGCAAATTTCAAACTTGACCGAATATGGTCATATCTTTATCAAATCGAATGTATCGACAAGACGATCACTTTGGAGCATTTATTGTCGAAATCTGATCATTACGTAATCCAAGATGACCGCCGAAAGGTCAAAAGGTCATTATTTTCTTAGATATTTCAAACGTCTCATTTTCATGAACCGCCAGGCTGATATTGGACAAACTTTACATTTATGGTCCGTGGGTGAAGACTTTTCATATTTGTTAAATGGAGATCATCGCATAATTCAAAATGGCCGCCGCCAAAAAGTATGTCAAATTCTTAAAAAAAATTCTCACGAACCGCCAGACGGATTTCGATAACATTTGGTACGCATGATCGATAGTTAATGCTGTTTCAGATTTGTTCAAATGGTGGCCCCTGGGTCAAGAAAGGGCGGGCCGGAGGGGTCAAGTAGGGGTTCATTTCAGATTTTACCGTTTATGGTCATGTCGATATCATATAAAGTATAATTAATAGTGTGCACTAGAAAATGCATTGGAAGAATCAATATTGAGTTTTGTTAATATTTTAAGAACAAAACACGTTATCAGCCCGGCCCTCAACATTTTTGATTTCCGTCTTACAAATATAATGAAATACTGCCAAGAAGTGTACCACGTAATAACAATCAAACGCTATGTGTGTATATTAGTGACATATCAAAATGTTGAAATAATAAAATATAACCCCCACAATACACCCTGATGTGAGCGACCTCATCAGAATTTACATATTATATACATGGAGCAATGAGTGGAACAAAGTAGGAATGAGATGGCCGGGGCCCGCATGACGCGCCCGCTGAGACGCACAGACGTACGACAGACGTACGACCGCCAAAGTGCCGACTACATGGCGCTGTCGGCAAGCCAGCGCGACAAAAAATCGCACACTTCGAATTAATGGTGACGAACAAATTAATACGAGACGATATTATTTGGAACAGTATGGTTCTGTCATTGCTGGTGTGAGTGTACTGTTCAAATAGTAAAGCAATCCTTCAAGTAATATTGAAGATATGACATGATGGAGAAACTGGGACAAACTTTTCGACGTAACAAAATGGCTAAGTAAAGTATTTCATCTGCATTTCAAATGTCGCAAAGGTCAATGTCGTGTTACTGGTGGCGCGAGTGTGTCACAGATGTCCCGGTAAAGCAAGTGTCCAAGTATTGAAGGAATCCTCAAAGTAATATTGAAAATATGACATGATGGAGAAACTGGGACAAAGCTTTCAACGCAAATGTACACCGACGTACGTACGGACGTACGGACGGACGGACGGACATACAGACGGATCCTCAGGAGCAAAGCAATATGCCATCCTTGCTATCGCATAGGGGGCATAAAAACGTGTCAAATGTAATAATAGTACAAAAATGTAAAATGTTTTAAATTTATAATGAACATCTCATGGTTAATGGAATAGTCTGAAATATAACATGGAAGATTCCATCTCAGTTACTTGGTGTTGAAAGGGTTATAATGAATACAAGTTGTTTGTCAAACATAAGCCCCCCCTAACCCCCCCCCCCCCCCCACCCCCCCCCCCCCCCCACCCCTTCTCAAAAAAGGCACGCAGTGGTGCCACAATGTGCATAGTGACCGCAAAATCAAACGTTTCAGCAACCTAGCACCAACTGTTCTTGAGTTATTGAGCCGAACTCGTATTATTGTCCAAGGTCACACCTCGACATTGACCTTTGACCTACTGACCTCAAATCAATAGGGGTCATCTGCTGGCCATGACTAACTTGAAAACCAATACTGGGCATCCTAGGTCATGGCGTTCTCGAGTTATAGAGCGGCAACTGTTTTATTGTCTAAAGTTACCTCGATTTTGACCTTTGACAAACTTTAGTCAAGTCAAATCGGTCAAACACTGGTCGTTACTGACCTGCATACCAAGATTGAAGATCCTATGTCAAGATTATTTTGAGCGCAAACCAAATCCCTAACAGACGGACAGACGATAAGCGACATAACATGATACGCCCCTACTGCTGTCTGAAATCAACTGGAATAGCCCAGTGGGTAGAGCATTGGACTCCGGGTCGGGAGACCCCGAGTTACAATCCCGCCATTGGTCTATTCTATACTAGCAGTGTCCTTGGGCAAGACAAGACACATTCATGATAGCCTAGTCCTATCGGACAGGGACTTAAATATTCGGTATCGACATGCAAAGTCATTCAGCCAGTGTCGTCTTTAAATCAAAGCATTTACATTTACATTTACCTTGTCTGCATGCGTGGCATGACTTTCAAATAACCCGGCGAATATGCCTGCTCTATCCTGTTTTATTTTATCGCACTGTTATCCCCCATTCGAATGTTCATGTGACATATTCGTCTGGACAATATTTTATTAATCTTTTTTCGAGTTTTTGTAACATGTGACATATTCGTTTTTGTTGCAAGGGGTAGTGATGCCAAACGTAAACGTCACACATTTGTGTGATGTATTCGTACGTATTCTTCACCATATGTGACGCATTCGCACGAATATATCACACGTGTGATATATTCGTTTCTGTGACACATAAGGTTCAACAGAGCACATTGCTGCCCAGCGAGTGGCTTAGAAAGTAGGGCGAACTATACAAAGTGTTATACATCTCTTGTTCTATTGGCCAATGACTGATAGCGCCAGTAACGCAAAATAAATATATCTGCAATATACAGTAGAACCTCTTTAAATAGGAGACACTGCTGATGACCCCATTATGTTTAATTTAGATTGGTTTCACTGAGTAGTATATAGGGAGTCAAAATGATACCACCTAACGGTGGTATCATTTCTCCTCCCTATATACTACTCCACCACCCCCCGAAAAATCAAAAATTGGTTAACGAGGAAATTGTCTCCACCAACCACGAAATATTCAAAATTGGTGTCATAAATACATCATGTTTTTCACGTCCAATTGAACAGATAAAACAATAGTCTTAAAAAGGATTTATTTTTGACACCAATTTATGAATTTATTCTAATAAGTTTCCGATTTAAATGCGTCCTCGCGCAATAGTCTATATTCCAACACCATATTTTCCTCCTCCGATATAGCTAATTGATTCCGTAGATCAGCAATTAATTCTACCAGCTCTAGTCTACCACGTTCACCTGTAGCCACAGGGCAGCGTAGTTGCTTATGTCTACAAAGAGTTTGGGCACTAACGAATTTACAAGGGCATCTGGGGCATTGAAATTGCGGGGGGACACAAGGAAACTTTCTACGTCTCGCTAGATGCCTTCGTAGATAGTCTTTACGCGTAAACGTCTTACAACAAGTCTCACACTCCATTATATATATATGTTTAGTTTATATTCATTGGTCGTAAAAAAAACATAATGTTTTCAAGACCAATTGAACAGATAAATTTCATAGGTTATACAAAAGTATATACAGAAAATATGATAACGTGAAACTAGAGCAGAAATAGAAAGTTGAAGAAAAGCCGAATCTAGGGACTTATGTAAACGGTTTGAGAGGTTAGGGGGTTGACAAAGTTATAAATCCACAAAGAATAGGCGTTTACAGAAAATATGATAACGTCAGAAACTAGAGCAGAAATAGAAAGTTTGAAGAAGAAGCCGAATCTCTAGGGATTATTCTTATAGTAAACGGTTGAGAGTTAGGGGGTTGACAAAGCTTGATAAATGCCGACAAAGAATGATGGCGTTTATGAAGCGGTTTACCCGCGCCCACAAACGAGGAGCCTAAATTTAAAGATGATATCCAAACCCGCGGAGGAAGTAGGTAACAGAATTCTTAAAAAGAAAGTATTGCGGGGTTAAGGGCTAGTGTAATCAAACCTTCAAGCACAAATAATTTGTCCCAAATTAGACGCCAAAATAATAATAAGAAAAAATCTATCGTTAGTGCGATAGTGGAAAAAGGTGAAGAAATATTGGGGGCTCACGATGAAACATTGGAAAAGGTAGAAAATGGAAGACGGGTAGTTACATTATCCTTTCGTAAAAACATTAACATTAACGAGTCTGAACGCATGTCCGATAAACTCGCTCCGTATCTAACAACCAATTTTTATTTGAGATATTCATATTCTTACAAGCTAGAACATATGGAGGAAATTAAAAATGGAAAACCTAAAACTATAATATTTCACAAAAATCTCGGTGGTAGCGAACCACTATCATCAATGAAAACCGTTAAAAAATGGCTGTCAGATAAGGAGCAAACACGAATAATGTCCGATAAAATAGACAGACCAAATACAAAGTGGAAGTTTGTAAGATGGGTAGAGGTGTTTGTAAAGCTAATACAGGGTAGTAGGGAATAGATTTGGGACTACAATCCAAAGAAGCAGCAGGAGGAGAACTTCCAGAATGGTTGAGGAATAGAAAAGGTATGTATTCTTTAGATAAGTATAATGACGACCTTTGTCTGTTCAGGTGTCTAGCTATGCACCTTGATAAAAAGATCAGACCTGACAGATGTACAGAAAAGGCGAAAGAACTTAGTAAGCAATATTTCGGTAGTAATGTGGTTTCACCAATTTCTTTTTCAGATCTGAAAAAGGTTGAAGAGTTTTTAAAATCGTATAGAAGTATATCAACCCACCGAATGTAATGTATGGTGGTTGAAAAAGGTACCAGCGCACTATAAGGTAATAGGTAATAAACCAATGACAATAGGACTGTTTAATAATCACGCATTTCTGATAAAAAATCCTTAAAAACCTATCTAAAATTTACGCCTGCGATAATTGCAAGCAGAAATTCACGAAAGCGAGTAATATGAAGAGACACGGACCAACATGTATGAGAGGTGAGACAAAGTAATATGTGATGGTAATTATTTAGAGCGCCCGCGTTCGTCGTTCGAGAAAGCGTTTTTTATTTTACCCAAAAGGTTCTAACAGTTATGGGGCGATCGATTGGATGTATTCTGTGGAAAAGCGGGAGGGAATTCACATTCACCACGAACAGTGCGGACACGGAGGTGAAAGATGGATTTTAGGAGCTCCGGTAGATGGATACTGTCCAGAAACCAATACCGTATATCAATATCACGGCTGTTACTGGCACGGGTGTGAGATTCATGCAAAGCATAGAAAAGAAGAACGCGCATCCACTATGAGAAGAGATAAAGTTATTAGAAAAAGCAAAGAATTCAACCTAGTAGTTATGTGGGAATGCGAATTCCAAAGAACGGGTAAAGATATAAAGATCGGTTGTGACACTACTCTTTATCCATATCAGATAGTATACGATTTTGAGGCATATCTCCAGCCAGAAGTTGAAACTACCGGTAATAGTTTTAGAGTTACGAAGCTGAGCACGTTCCGCAAGCGTTAGTATAGGAGATAATTTCTCAGGAACAGTAACTCATATTTGTGATAAAGATCCCGCAAAACTTATAGAAAAATTCGTAGAAGATTTGAAAGTCAGGGAAAAGCTATAAGAGAAGAAGTGTGGTCAAGATATAAGTTTAATACGGAATATTACGTAAAAACCAAATCGCCAAAATCGAACAGTGGATAGAGCAAGTACCGGTTTATAGGTTTTAACAGCAGTAAGTACGATATAAACTTAATAAAGAAATACCTAGTAGGCGAACTGACATCAACAACAAAGAAAGTAATGGTCGGAAAACGTGCAAACGCAACAATATTTCTATTTACTCCAGAATTTAGATTTCTTGATGTAATACTTTATCTAGGACCTGGTGTAAGTTATGATAGTTGGATAAAAGCCTACGACTGCAAAGGACAGAAATCTTTCTTTCCTTATGAGTGGTTCGATTCTCCAGACAAACTGGATTACCCAGGACTACCGGATATAGAGAATTGGTATTCCAAACTATCTGGGAAAATGTTAATAGATGAAACAGAATTAAGTAAATGTCGTAGAATTTTCGAAGAAAATAATATGAAAACTTTCAGAGATTGGTTGAAATATTATAACGATTTAGATGTAGCACCGTTCCTAGAAGCGGTGGAAAAAATGTGTGAATTTTATAAACACAGAGGTGTGGATATTTTCAAAGATGCGGTAACACTACCTGGAGTAGCTATACAATATTTATTTGAGAACCAACCATTAAAGAACAAAAATCTTCAAAGACGATTATACCGGAGGATGCTCTATATGCACCAAAAGAAGAAACATACGAAATGATGAAGGACGCTCTAGTTGGTGGTCCATCAATAGTATTTACACGCTATGCAGAAGCCGGTGTTTCCAATATTAGATCAAATGAAAGTAACAAACCTTGCAAGGCTGTTTTGGGGTACGATGCAAACGCGTTATATTTTATCTACGTTAAATAAAGAGATGCCGTGTGGGAGAGAAACTATACACCATATAGATACCCCACATAACCCTAAATTTATTAAAAAGTTTAAGTAAAAGAGTTTTATCTGGAGACTGGTTTGGGTTTGCGGAGGTGGATATAGAAGTTCCACACAAACTTAAAACATAAGTTTTCTGAAATGTCCCCAATATTTATAAACAGAGAAGTAGAGGTTGATGAAGTTCCCACACACATGTTAAAATATTTGGAAGATACTGGAAGAACTAGAGGAAATGGAAGAAAAATTGGTGGGATCTATGACCGCCACTAAAGTATTGCTGTACGCGCCATGTTGAAATGGTATTTAAAACACGGCCTAGAAATAACGGGAGTTCATCGTGTTATAGATTATATTAGTGGTAAACCCTTCGAATGGTTCGCAAAAGAAGTTACAGCCGCAAGACGAACAGGCGATGTAGAACCAAATAAGAAACCAGTAGCCGACATAATGAAATTATTAGGAAATCTGTGTTGTGGAAAAATGATAGAGGCAACGGAGAGACATTTAAATACGACATATACGCGAGACGAAACCTGTGTTGACAAAGCATTAAGATCCGCGTATTTTGATGATTTGGAAGAGAATAGGATATGCGTACGAAATATCTTCAAGAAAACCCAGGTGTGCGCTAAAGAGACCATTCCATTGTGGAATAGCGGTTTATCAACTAGCTAAATTGAGAATGTTGGAATTTTACTACGAATTTCTAGATAAATACATAAAAAGAGAAGACTTTGAATTAATACAGATGGATACAGATAGTATGTATATAGGAGTTAGTGGAAAAACGATAGAGGAATTGATTAGACCTAACTTACTAGACGAGTTTGAAAAAGAAAAAAATAAATGGTTGGCTTGGGATAAATGGAGCGAAAGAGAGCCCGGACTTTTCAAAATGGAATTTAGCGGGGATAGGGCGATAGCGTTATCTAGTAAGTGTTATTTTTGTAGAAAAAATTAATTTCACTAAAGATAATTTGGAACAAATTAAAATTAATAAAAACTCTGCGAAAGGAATGTCCAAGAGAACTAACAATTTAAAATTGGGATAGTATAAACGAGTACTAAGTGAAACTACAGAAGATGGAAAACACATTATAGATGTAGCACAAAATAGAGGATTTAAAATGAAAGACGGCGTTATGAAAACGTACTGTCAACAAAAATTAGGACTCTCGGCATACTACGATAAAAGACGCGTGTTACCAGACGGAATACATACAGAACCTCTATTGATTTAAGTAATCGGGGGTAGCTGGGTGTCAGAAGACACTATAAGAAGTTCTTCGCGAACAAACCCTCGAGATGGCCCATCATCCAAATAGTAGAGCACGGGCTCATCGGGTTTGGTAATAGATCGATCTAGATGATATACATTGAGAGACCACACTGGATCAGTCGCGCGGCGGCTGCCACCTTCGAGCTCTCCCGGTTGATAGAGGTACCGGACGTCAATATCTGATGGAAGCCGCTGCTCCTCTAAACCAACGGGTCGCCCGCGCGAGACGGCAGAGGGCTTGCTCGTCACCCTTTTAAAACTTGATAGCATCTACAGGCTTCTTACCTATCAATCTGGTCACCTCTCCGTTCAGTGAGGAGACCACGGCGGGCAGTCTGGCCACCCACTCGGTCGATCGCGAATGAGGGTCTACAAGTTCTTTAGCGTATTGGTGTCCGAACAGTCTCTCAGCCAGGGTTCGATTGAAGCGTTCCACGATCCCCTGGTCCTGGTGGATGTTGACGCGGCCGCGTCTGATAGAAACTTTATGCTTAGACAATAGATGAGAGACCGCGCCCATGAACTCGCGGCCGGGATCGACCTGGAGAAGATTCGGCCATTTGAGAGGACTCTTATATATTCGGGAAAAGAGCCTCGGCCCACTTCCTTAGACTCTTTAGTGGCCAACGGCTCAGCATTGTAACGACTCGCTACGTCAACGATTGTCAGTGCGTACTTGTACGTTTTGCGACCGACGCGATCGTGAGGGAGAAACAGGAGATCCGCTTGGTGAACTTGGTTCGGCACCGGCACGTCGAATTTCGGGCGCGGAATATTGTGAGCGCGGGTAAATAGATCTGCCAGATGGCCTGCTTCTTGAGCCATTCCTTGACAGCGTTTTCTGAAACCTTGGTCGCCGCCGCGAGGTTCTTGATGGCCGCGAGTCCCTTCCAGTAGCCGCGTGGACTATAAAGTATGTATTCGACAGCTTGCGCGTTAGTTTGGTATCAAGTTTGCGCGTGTTCATCGTATGCGAAGTATTCTAATATATCGGACAATCTCCAACATGCCCTCGCCAGTTCGTCCGGTAACTGCGTCGTTAATAATAAACCTTTGTTGGAAGTTTCGCTGCAGCCCCAATCGCGTTTGGGTTGGAACAGGAGAGGGAAATCTAATTCATCCAATCTCGGGCCAGACGAATCATACTCTTTGCACCAGGTAAACGATGTTTTTGGGCAGTGTAGCCTACATCAATCATAGCGTTATAAAGTTCGTCAACTAACATCGTTCTATATATATATATTTATAAAAAAAAAATGTTTTAATTAATTAATTTAAAATCTCGATTGAATATAATAGCCGGCGAGACCCACCCACAACCCATTCCCCACGATGATAGAACGCGATCTCGCGGTCCTTTTGGGGCTCTGACGGTACATAGAAATCTGAAAGTTGGGGCTCGGGATCCATTGGATCGAGACTTTTGTGCGGATATGCCAGCGCGTACTCGCGGTTGGCTTCTTCAACGTTCTGAAAAGTTTGCGCGGCGTGATTTTCGCGGCGAAGCTCTTCATTGACCCAGTCCAGATGGGCGGTTCGTTTTTTCGACATGCTTCCTTTGCGCTATTGAGTTGTTCTACAGCTAAATCATGACGCTTACGCTCCTCATCCACGTTCGAGCTTTTTCATTTTAGAGAATATAAAGTTGCTACCGCTGAACGCCAATGCGTTTACAAGCGCACCACCTACTATTATGCGATTGAAGCCATTTATTTCCATATATTAACTGGTAGAATTCCAGCTTTCTTTTAACTAGATAATCTCGGGTCCAAACTGCGGCCGCTACATCTAAGGTCGCGAGCCCTACGTCTCTCACAGTAAAGTCCAATTTGGGAGCGGTTCCTCCTAGGGCCATCTTTGTAGTCGAGCATACCCGATACTGAAACCCGATATCACCACGGCGTGATAAAGCGCATTCACTAACATTTTACCATCTTGTTCAGCCATTGTTATAATTATTGCATATAAATGGGTCGCGATCAATGTTTAAATGGGGCGCATCCAAATTCAACATTGTTGATGATTGGTGTTTAGTAACTTTCTTCTGAACACTGGCTGGTTGTTTTTTCTGGTATTTCACACGCACAGGGCACCAACAACTGCCAGACCACCACCAACAACCCAACTCCAATTCACGAATTTGGGTTCAATCGGATTCGCCCAACTCCAACGGTAGTTGGTATTGGTGACAAATTCTTTGAATTTGAGTGTGCTTCCAATTCGTGAATTGGGGGTGTTGTTGTACTCAACTCTGTATTCAGATGTTTTGCTGTCTCCGTCCCCGATTGCAACCCCAATCTCGATTGGAGTTTAGCCTCTCGAAGCTCGGCGAGTATTTTATCTTGTTTAACTTTTCGGGTGGCAGCCGCCGCCCTCCCAGCTGCTGTCTTTTGGGATTTTTTATATGCGGTATGTCATCCAGTGGCGGAGTAACACTCTGGTTCGATTGTGTTGGAGCAATCTGGTTCAACTCCGTCACTCTCGTGGGTGTGTCTTGTGTCATCATTTATAATATTAATATTAGAGCTTATAGTTCGTGGGCATATATGTCCAAATTGACAGTGTTTACCCGTGGTCAACGCGGTTGTCAGCGGAGCTAAATACATTCCAAACTTGTGATAAATTGAGCAGCAGGTTGTTCTAAGAGTGTGTCCTATAAAAGGGTCAGTCTCTAGATCGTGAATCAACCCTTCGGTGTTTGGTATAGGGAGAAGTCTACTAACGCGGTAGCGTACAAATGAATAGCCGCCGATCCAAGAGTTTTTGTCATCTCTGCTCCCATTTTGGATTCGTATCGCGCATACATTTTATCAATCTCCGCATCTGACATCTTATCCACCTGAAAAACTGTGAGACGCCTACCGAGATAATGCTCCGATTGTCCCCCAGCAACCAGCGCAGCTAGCCGCTCTCGTCGCGCCGCATTTTCTTTATTTTCATTCGGAGTCGTTGCACTCAACCCAGATCCCGATTGCTCTGTCGGATCATTATTGTTGGCAGTCGGAGTTGAGGTTTCTTCTATTAGCTGATCGAGAAGTTCGTCGCAGTTCATTTTTCTTAAAATTAATTTAACTATTCTAACAAGTCTCATCACTTTAACATATTTATTTAATTTTTTCAAAATTATTAAAATAATAAATGCGCACCACCCGATACTTATGATCACCATTATGCTCGCAACAAAGCTCGCAGCGGAGCACCAAATTGTTAACATTGTTAACCATTGTTAAGCATTTGTTCAGCATTATTCAGCATTATTCAGCATTTGTTCAGCATTATTCAGCATTGTTAAGCAATTGCTAAGCATTGTTCAGCATTATTCAGCATTTGTTCAGCAATTGCTAAGCATTGTTCAGCATTTGTTCAGTATTTGTTCAGCATTTGCTAAGCATTGTTCAGCAATTGCTAAGCATTGTTCAGTATTTGTTCAGCATTTGCTAAGCATTGTTCAGCAATTGCTAAGCATTGCAATAGCTTATTACTTTGCAATTTTCCTAATTTTTTCAAAATTATTAATTATTAAATAAATCGTTAGATTTAGTTGATAACTTTATAAGCAGTTGGTTGATCAGTCTTTAGCAGAAGCTTGGCGTGCTTAGTTTCGGAAAGCATCTGTCGAACCTCCAGGAGCTCCTCGCGCGTTAGGATAACGTCATTCTCTCGAAGACAGTCATCGAATGAGTCTCGGTCCTTGCAGTGAAAGAGGGCGACCCATTTCGTTTGCTCGCGCAGATCCTTGAGGACGGCGTTGTATTTTTGAGTGGATATCCATACGCTTTGCCTCGCATGGCGGCCAGAAAATGCGAGCTCGGAGAGCATGTCCTTCTTTTTGGTCATCGCCGCCTTGGCTGAGCAATCGTCAATCACGTATAGGGTGGGCTCGCCCTGAAATATTTGGTATAAACCACGCAACCAATCGTGAAGCCTATCACCGGGGGTCAATAACGTATACCTCAGGGTCGGTCCATATCCACGGGCACCGCTGATAAGTATCGTTGTGCCGCACAGTGGGACATAGGATCACAATGTGACGAAAGGCATCGCGGTAGGATCCCTCGAGTAAGTCGAGGATGAAAACCGTTTTTCCACATCCTGTCTGCCCACATATTATGGCAGAGTGAGCATCTCCAATCGTGAATTGGTATTGATTGCTAGATTTCTTAATTTTTTCAAAATTATGTATTAATAAATCGTTAGATGATTTTTTTATTAATAAATCGTTAGATTTAGTAGATCGCTGATACGTATCGACCATCTTCGATGTTGAGTTGTGCGTCTGTAATTATATATAAATACACGTTCAATGGCCCGGCTCCGTCCGCCTCTTTGGTTATCTGGATCGTCACACCCTCACTAGCGTTCTCAACTTGGCGTCCGCTACCGTGTATTTGGTCATCGTCGCTGGCTCGCATGTCTAGCCATAACGCGTATTTGGTATTCAGGAACTCCGCGAGGGAGACGGCCGAGAGATGCAGGTCTTTAGCAACTGCTGCAACCTCCGGAGAGCGCTTAGATCCGGCAGCAAACTGCTTTCTTACTTCATCCCACTGCTGGTGCGCGCGAAGACCCGCGCTGTAGAGTTGATTGATTGGGACTCCCTCGATCGTCACCTCTACCTTCGTGATTTGGGGTTATAGAATCTGTCGGTTTTTCTAGCACCGAACGCGAACCGAGCATCCTCGAACAACATCAGTATACCTTTCATCGAGCGGGCGGGTACGTTGACGTTAATATTCCACAATGTGTCGCTTTTGTTTTTCGGCATCTTGCGATGGCGAAGAACTCGGTCGTAAAGTATGGCAACGCGCCCGGCGTACTGGGTTCTGATCAATCGCGCTAGTTCGGGCATCGTGACCATGTCGTACTCCAGCGAAACATTATCGATCGTATACGTCGATAACTGGTCGGTGGCTATGATAACTCGGCCGTAGTCGTTGAACGTTAGTTCGTATTCGAGGCGGTCAGCCAAAGCGCTCTGATAGTAGGGCATGTGACTCTCCAGCAACTCAAGTCGAGCGGGATGTAGAAGCGGTTGCCGTAAGCGCCCGCGACCGCGTTGTCACTCGCGTTGTTATCTGCCTTGTTAGCAGCCCCGATTCTAAGTTTGGTTACGTTCTTATTTTTGCTGGTGTCAATACCTTGATAGACAGCGTTTTCAAGCTCGTGTGACGTCTTCCACAGGTCCTGATAGCAATGGTAGACGTCGCTGTCATCGATCGACATCACCTCATTACCAGAAATCTTTATCATAGTCTTCTTGACTTATGGCGCGACCCAAGTTCTGAACGACGGTTCGGTCCGCGTCCGTCGACGTTAGCGAAATAGTGAAAGCGAGGCGAACAGTACCCGGAACAATGACGTCGTTAGCTCCGAGGTTGGGGAAGCGGACTAAGAGCTGCTGGTTCTGGTCGATCGTCGATGGGTTGTTCGTAATAACGACACTCTGTCTCACGCCTTTTGCCCCGAGGGGCTCACGCAGTCTGCGGTATGGATTGAGTTTGCGACCGTATTGACTCGAAAGACATAATTAATTTTTTCAAAATTATTGAAACTATTAAACCCGTATGGTTTTGTCTTTAATACATAATTAATTTTAAGAAAATTATAAATATGCTGATTACATGGACGAATTCGATCGCACTACAGGGCGACCGAGAAGATTACCTCGATGGTGATGATGATAACTTCGAGGATTCCCTCACGACACCCACCATAGAAACTCCAGTTCCAATCCAATCACAATTGGGTGACGCTACCACTAGTCAAAGTCAGGAATTACTTGAGGGAGCTGTAAACGACTACTACAACAATTTGGCAGCAGAAAAAGGTCTGGTCCCCTCTGTCGGTCGCGACTACTCCAAGTTCTAAATTTATGAGCGGTAAATTGCGACTAAGAGCAGCACTAACTGTCCAATTAGTTAACGGGAGGACCGGAAAACCACTATCACTAAACACCATTGCAGGAAACCGGGGCGGTGGCCAACTCATAAGGGACGAACTAGGATTCACGGATTGGAAGAGGGGTAAAACAAGTATACCGGCCCGCGCTGTAGAGGCCCTAAAGTCTACCGACGAAACTATAGCGAAGACGGCCACCGCGATAGAAACGGTCGAGCTCAGCGAGGTCCCTCAAATAGCCACCGACGTTATTAACACTATGGAGACCACGTTCAGCGTCCAATCGCAATTGGGAGGAAAAATACTCAACGATGACCCACCGTTACCTCTTCGAGAACTCCGTGGACTCGATAAGGCTCTACAAACGGTCCGGGGCGAACTGGTCCTTAACCTCTCCAAACTCACGGCGCTGGATGAACATATCGCGCTAGAAGAAAGAAAACTGGAGGAAGCCGGTGACGATAGAGAATCTACCGAGCGGATCAACAAACTCCTGCGGTCTTTGCGGGATGAAAGAGAAGCTCGCTTGGAGGCCGCCTCGGCTAACCGTGAGGCTCTCCGCACACAAATAAGTCGGATCCGCGAATCAATCTCGAGGGTCCTGCACGAGGAGACGACACTCGGTGAGCGTCTTCGCACTCTGTTCAGAGAGCAGGGCGTCACGATAGCAAGCATCCTCGTTGCTATCGGCATGACTATATCGACCATAGTTCTAACTTTCACTGGTGGTGCGGCGCTACCACCCGCTCCAGCACCAGCACCAGCACCCTCTCCATCCGGTGGAGCCAAGGAGTGGATAAAAAAACAACTAAAAGCCCTCGCCAGTCTTCTAGCTAAATTAGCTGGAAAGGCGGCTGCCGCACTACCTGGACTGATCGGAAGTATCGTTTCTTACTTGCTATCTATATTATCAAAAACGGCCGGATGGCTAGCCAAAAATACCTGGGCTTTAATCGTGGCAATCGCCGGTCTCCTATTATTCTCTGTCAGAGAGTTCCTACAACCAAAGCGTAAATAATCCGATCGCCACGAGGGCGATGACGAGACCCAATTTCTCCTCCTCGTGTGTTGTGCTCCAATTTCAACATTGTTGATGATTGGTGTTTCTCCAATCGCGATTGGTCTGTTGATGGAACTCGATGGTGCATCCAATTTACGAATTGGGGGTACTGGGTTCGATTTACGAATTGGGGGAGGTGTATCCATTTTGTGTTTTATGAAATCGGTTCCACTGTTGGGGGTGCGCTTGATGATATCCGTGTTCACGTTACCGTGTGGCCGATTTTTTGATTGGCGGTGGCGATTACGATATGATTATTGTAACCGTCAACCGGGTCGTCTCGTAGTATCATATTGCTCGGCGCCATATAAAGACCTATTCCAAATACATAGTCTACTGGGGTGCTGGCATTCTGCAAAACGTCTTGATAATTCTGGATCGCCTTCTCCAGGTCCACCCTAGCTGAGATGGCGTCCTCTACAAGTGCCAAAAATTGTTTTTGTGCATCAAACGCTGTTCCCATGCCCCAGTATAGAACTGCGAGTTTGCTTCTGTGCGCCGAGAATGGCCCAGACGTACGTGCGAATGGAGTCGTTGACGCGAGTAACCCCGGCCTGCGTGAACCCTAGACCCGTATCTAACATAAATGTACCCCACGCGTTCTGAACCTCAGCAGCCTGCTGTATGTAATCGACGTGAGCCAGTTTCGGAGGTAACATTTTACAAGAAAACACGCCACAGTGTCGACCTCCAGACACTTCCGTCCCGAAAGTCATAGTCGCGGGGTCAAAATTCCCGGCGTTCCGACTGACGATGTGGTCACCGGAGTGATCGTGTCTAAAATCAGTCTGTGTCCAATTCCCGGACTGGCCGTGAATGAGAACGTCCCCGAGGCCGGTGCTGGTAGGAAATGCTTTCTGTCTCCAGTCCGCGTCTTTTGAAACGTAAAATTCGTTACACAGTCTTTCAAAGGCCATACGGTTATATGTGTTGGAAATGGGATCCCAGGCGTCGTCTTGAGGTAGTGAAATACCTAGTTCTTTGAGAATCCTCCCTAATAGTATAATACACGTGAAAGTTGTAGACACTTCGGAGCATGACATTCTTGGATGTCGATGGTCTTTATATGAAACTCCACACCCGGCTGTTGCGCACCATACAGCGAAATTTATTTGGTTCTGCCAAAACTGCATCGGTGTTGCTTTCCACCAGCCGTTTACCACCTCCATCGTAGTAATCTTGGGCAACCTATATTGTTCAAAGATGTTAGGAAGTTGTGCAAAGCCACTGTCCGGTCTAACCGTTACGGTTGGGTGTACAAGGCGGTTAACAACGTCTTTTTGTGTGTATTTACCTCCGACCGCGTACTTTACATTAGAGTTTAAAGCTAAATGCTTTGGTATCCATTGAAAGATATTATTATGTTTGCTACTATAACTAATGTTCAAAAAGGGAGTTGTGAACTTCAAAAATTAATAGACAACTGCTGTGGAAAACGCCGGGTAGGCCTTAGATCAATCACCTTCACGGTTGGGTGGAAAAACATTGAACTGTATAAGGATATCAACCCAGACGGGTATGTAATAGAAGGACGGCCAGAGGTTATCTTTTCCGGAGGTGGTGTAGATCTAGAGACCGCCGATAGTCCTGCAGAAGTATGGAGACGCTTGCGGGAAATATCTGTCGGATTACTTCCCGGCCTTTGGGGTGTCAGAGATGTCCAAGCTTTAATCGCAAGGAATATGCCTGATAATGTCACTCTCACAGTCTCAAAAGCCACGGGGATTGCGACATTGGACGTTGATAAAAAAAATAATGATCACTCCGGGGTTGGCCTCAATGTTAGGGAGGATTTAAATTTAAACCCCCTTACAACGAGGATGAAGGGCGAGCGTACCCGTTGATGTTTGTCTTCCCCGTGGGTCATTGGCACGGCGATACCCCAGTAAACTTCGCCTTCACGAAAACTCTCAGGGTGCACCTGGATCGGGTGAACACATCGTACAACACGATAGACGGATCCCCCAGCACATTACTGAAAACTGTGCCCGCCAGCGATTGTTTCTATGGCGAGACTGTAACGTTAGACTTCCCACACCCAGAGATGAAAGTTTTGGAATCGGGACACATCCACGAGTTGAAGATTTATATTCTTGATGATAAAGGGCGAGAGTTGAAGAACGATTACCCGATTTCGGTCGTCCTAGAAATTTCAAATTTAATTAATTTTAAGAAAATTAGAATTAAACGCATGTTCGTAATATATATTATCAACATTATGAGTATATACGGACCAGTAGTTCTTCCGATTGGGTGACAAATTCAAATAATTTGGAACCTGCAGAAGGGATTCATCCCGACAGAGGGCGACTTTTTAACTACCCAAAAAACAAAGGCCTTGATTAATAGAACTATATCGAGGGCCACGGACGAGATTCACAAGAGTCTACTATCACAACTTAGAGAATATGCCCTGGCTGTGAATACACAAAGTCGTGAAGAAACGCATACGGAACTAAACGAACTAGGTAAAAAAATAACCAAATTTAGAAAAGAGGCCCGGTTGGGGATTGATAAAGCCCGAGAAGACCGCCAGGTTGACATTACGGCGGTTTATGATGCGTTGCGCTTAGAAGACTCTCTCAGCAAAGAAGCTACACTTGCTGAATTAGACGGGAAAATAATCGATT
This sequence comes from Conchocele bisecta, assembly GCA_029237695.1. Classification (NCBI taxonomy): domain Eukaryota; kingdom Metazoa; phylum Mollusca; class Bivalvia; order Lucinida; family Thyasiridae; genus Conchocele; species Conchocele bisecta. The sequence continues at coordinate 54,305,692 of CM055277.1, forward strand.
TTCGAAATGAGGCCCACGTCGGGTATTGAGAAAGCACGAGAAGACCACCAGGCGGACCTTACGAAGGCTTATGAGGTGTTGCGCTCAGAGGACTCTCTCATCAGAGAAGCGGCACTTACTGAACTAGATAAAAAAATAACCTTTAAATTTCGAAAAGAGACCAGGTCGGGTATTGATAAAGTCCGAGAAGACCACCAGTCGAACCTTGCAGAGGCCATTGCGGAGGCTTATGATGCGTTGCGCTTAGAGAACTCTCACAGCAAAGAAGCGACACTTACCGAACTAGACGGCAAAATAGCCGAATTTATAAATAGACCAGGTCGGGGGTTGAGGGGGTCCGAGAAGATCACAAAGAGGCCATTGCGGAGGCTTATGGGGCGTTACGCTCAGAGGACTCTCTCAACAGAGAAGCGGCACTTACTGACCTATATGAAAAAATAACCGAATTTAAAAAAGAGACCCGGTTTGATCTTGATGGAGTCCGAACGGGTATTGATAAAGCCCTAGAAGACCACCAGGCGGATATTACGGAGGCTTATAGGGTGTTGCTCTTAGAGGACTCTATCAACAGAGAAGCGACACTTACTAAACTAGATGAAAAAATAACCGAATTTCAAAAAGAGACCCGGTCGGGTATTGATAAAGCCTTAGAAGACCACCAGGCAACCATTACGGAGGCTTATGATGCGTTGCGCTTAGAGGACTCTCTCAACAGAGAAGCGACACTTACTGAACTAGATGAAAAAATAACCGATAAACTGAAACATGATCGTATAGCCGCGACCAAAGCTCTTGAGGAGGCCTCTTATGAGATTCGTACTGAGGCATATAACGCAAACAATGCGCTTGCCGGAATAGTGAAAACAATGAAAACACCAAAACGTGTCATAACAGTTTGGGCTGAGAAGCGGGGCCCATTGGTTGTGGGGCACTATGAATATTCGTTCGGTGCCAAAGCGAGTAATAAATATGGGGGATACACTATGACAGCTGCAGGTGAAGTTATCCAAATGGCGGTCTGCTCGGTTAATGCTAATGGTAAACCTGTGGGCGCGGTCGCGATAAATATTGTAGTAGATGGGGAAGAACGGGGGGTTGGAGTCACTAAAATCTCTGGAGATAGTTCGACGGTGGTTTCGTTCTCCGGTGATGATCGAATTAGACTTTCCCAAGGTAGTGTTATTAACTTTGTTACGAAAATCGGTGACTCAGAGAGTTCTTCCCACTATTGTCTCATTGTTAATTGAACTTATTGTGTAAATACTATATTGAAATAAATTTAATATATGAACGAATCACCGCTTCCAATTGTCAATACCGATCCACCAACACTGTATCCAACTCTCAATACCACTCCACCAACACTGTATTCAACTCTCAATACCACTCCACCAACACTGTATTCAATTAACAAAAGAAAAAAGTTCAGATTTTAGGTTGAATAATATCGTCGCTATGCAGGATATTTTAGTTAGAGAATGTGCAAATAGAAAAAGACACTCTAATAAATATAGGCGCGCGGCAAACATAGCTGAAGCATCTAGTACGGTTCTGGCAAGTGTTTCTGTGTTGTGTGGGGCGGGGACTGCTGCAACGCTATCTACAATTGTAATGATTCCACTTGCAGGGGTTTTGAGTGGAATTACCGTTTTATCTGGAACACTTTGTATGGTAATTAGGGCGGCGGGTGGAAAACTCGAGAAAAAAAGTAGAAAACATGATAGAATATCGTTCTCGCTAGGTCTAAGAAAAATAGCATCGACGTTATGGTGTCCAAAGCGTTGGCCGATAAGAAAATATCAAATTTAGAGTTTGAATCCGTGGTGGAAGAAATGGGGAGATATGAAGAATTAAAAAATGATATAAGGATCAAGGCGCGCGCCACCATGCCAAAAATTGAGTGTACTGATTGGGATAAATTTAGGGTAAAACTTGGAAATAAAGTCGGAGGAAATGTTACAGCACCATTATAAAATAATTAAAAAAAAATTTAAAAAAATAAAAAAATAATTAAAAAAAAAAAAAAATAAAAAAAAAATAAAAATAATAATTTAAAAAAAAAAAAAAAAATTCTTAATTTTATAATTTTCCTAATTTTTTCAAAATTATATTGGTGCAGTAAACAAATTTACATACCTATACAACATGTGTTTTTCACTGAGAATTATCGGCTCTGTTTACCTCGGCTATCAATTTACGCATGGGCCATAACCCGTGTAATTGAAACATTGTCGTTACAACATAAATTAATTACTATGTAATAATAGGGAGTGTTCAGCTTTAAATTATTAAAAAAAAATATAAAATTAATTATAAAATTAACAAAATAACGAACCATCACATGTTTTCTTTCGCCAATAGGTATATAAATAATTATAATATGCACACCATTTGTATGTTGTATAGGAAACTGATGAGTATATATATGTGTGTTGACCTTACAACAATTGGTCTCATCTCGTGTGTGCTATGTTGTTGATCCGGTATGACGTCCGTCTCGTCTGTTTAATGGTAGCAGTCTATGCATATGTGTGTATTTGGCGATGTAATTGTGTAGCTCAAAGGTGCCGGCCTAAAAGATTTCTGCCTAAGAGCTTTGCAATTTCGGAAACCAAATTCACACATAGGCTCGTCTTACTTCGCTGGTTTCTCTTAATAGAGTAATTGGCAATGGGGTTCAAGGCGACCCAGAATGTGAGCCAACAGATGCGTGGGCTTAAGAAAGGTCCCAACACCCCAGTGGCTGGGTGCCGGCTAGAAATCTGCCAGTCGCTGGGGGTGTTGTGCACGAGTGGAGGCTTTTGCTATTTTTTTTTTTAATTTTTACAAATTATTAATATCTTTATACGCGATAGACCTAATCGTGTAATCTCTCTATAAAATGGACACCTAATTTACATGTTCATAACAGTGTAATTGGAACATTGTCGTCTGCTTATAACATAAATTAGTTCTGTTCAATAATTTTCAATTTCTTCTAATAATTTTCCAATTTCTTCGTTAAAAGCGATATTGTAGAAACGCATATCCGTAAACGAATCTTTGATTTTAAACTGTTTTATAAAATTAGTTTGATAATGTTTCGGTAGTGTTTCTCCGATCCTATTTAGTCGCTTCATTATATAAATTTGATACTTATACCGGCGACATAATTGCCGGTTTAATATTGTAAATGCAACGTTTTTATCGCAGCGTATAAATTACGCTGATATTTCATGTATTCGATATCACATAGTATTGTCATTTTACCGTGTTTTTTAATACTGTAGAAACAACAGCGTAAAATCCTTCATCCAAATCATTATAAACGTCCAATTCGTTGTGTATTTTATTATCCATTTTGTTATATATATTATTATTTTTTAATATACCTTAAATTTATATGTTCAATTGGACGTGAAAAAAACATGATGTATTTATGACACCAATTTTGAATATTTCGTGGTTGGTGGGAGACAATTTCCTCGTTAACCAATTTTTGATTTTTCGGGGGGTGGTGGAGTAGTATATAGGGAGGAGAAATGATACCACCGTTAGGTGGTATCATTTTGACTCCCTATATACTACTCACTGTCATTTATGTCAACGTCGTGTATGTTTATGATTTGTAAATTACCAATCATTATGGAAAACTGTTCATGGAGTGCTTAATTACAGTGGAGCCTCTCTAAACCGGACACCCTGGGGACCTCCCAGGGTGTCCGGTTTAGTGAGGTTCCACTGTATATCCATTACGAATAATAAAATATATATAACTGTCAATTGTCAGAGAATTGTGCGGTAAACTGGTTTGAGGGTATTAAATTAAATTAAAATTACATGTACATAGTTATTTTTGAAAACCGTCACTCTGATACTAAATCACCTTTTAATCTTAATTGTACACCATTGACAAATAAAGTCGACAGTTCCCACAAATAGTGGCATGTCTGAAATAGACAGTCTAACATATCATTTTAAAATTCCGATTAGTGTGTTCTTGTATAATTATGTAAAGCACTTGCTTTGTAAACGTAATATTAGTGCTAGTAACATCATGTTTTACTTAATGCTATATTCTGCGCCCATAACTCACTGCTATAAGGTTTTAACTTAATTACGTCGGTTAGATTGTACATGCCCGCTCAGTAGGCACAACATGTTCTTTATAGGAATTAAATAAGTGTATACTTGTGTCACTATTCCACCAGTTCTAAAGATTACGAGTGCTTGCTATACACAAATAATCATTTAAAATGTAGTAATATTTATTTTAATGATAGTGACTCGCGGTGGTATCAGGCTATTTTCATATGCAAGTGAGGCACGATCATTTTTAATTATTTATACTATTTAAATGTGTCACCTGAAACAAATAATATTTTCGACAGATTATAAAGTATGGTCATTGCAGATCAAAAAACAAATACAGAGAATAAATAGTAATGTCCGTTAACAATTTAAGGAAACACGGTTATCGCCCCGGATATCAGTGTGGAACTTTACTTATGATATAAAATGTATAATAATGCTAATCAATACGTGAATGAATGTTATTTTGCCAGAACATGGCTCAGATGATGTCCTGATATTAAGAACAGTTTGTGCGTAATGAGTGGGCATGTACTATTAACCAGACAGGCGTTTACATTTTCATTTCTAAGCCGACATCATACTATGGCATACGTGGTAGATCCACGTCTCATAAATATGAGACTTGGATCAACCATATCTGCCATTTTGTCATATCTTGGATCTACTATAATGTTATACGGACGTTCTGATTCTTGGAAAAGTTTAATTATAATCTAAATTCAATGTAGGCTGTTCGGTTAACATATTGGACTGGTATATATGGGACTGACATGCATTCACTGTACTAATGGACGGTCATTGCAGGGATACCGCTGGGGAAAATATTCGTTTTTGTATTTTTATTTTTTTTTCGAAAATTGTAATTTTTTATTGCCAATTGTTTATTTTTATCGCCAATTGCGAAAGTGGCGCTCGCCTGCGGAATCATTGCCATTGACAATTTGTGACTGACCGAGTATAAACTCACCTCCCTGGTGCATGCTCATGCTGGTAACAGCATGTGTTAACCCGCCTTCCAAGCACTGGAATATTCCGTTCAGGTTTGATAGGGCGCCGTCCAGTGATGCCGAGCTAGATGGGCTGAAAAAGAAACGGTAGCTCCTATTTTCAACTAAATTATTCTACAACCGATTGCCATGAATCACGTATCGTGATTTATTTTATGACAAACATGTGTTAGAAATACAGAGCCGTTAAGCCGGATGTTAGTCATATGGGAATAGTCAAATGAATAACAACCTATTGCGAGCTGGTAACCAAAATGTCGTGAATTAATTTCTGACAAACGCTTTTCCTTAATTAAGTATCGTGAACTGGCGTTCGACATACGGTTGTCGGCAAATTGCGATGCTGAAATGACTGGTAGTAACCGATTGTCAACAATGAAATGCTGTGACATGTTGGGGGACATCAATCGATGAATAGGTCTCGGATATATTTATCGTATAACGAGTTCTTCTCAAAAATATAATGTAAATAAACAATACATGTATGTAGAAACTCAGATATTGGATATCTAAGACATCATCTGCGACCCAGACCATTTAAGATTACAGTTCAATTACCTGCACATTAAGGTTGTGACATGACATATTTGGTTACTTCCATTCCAAAATGTCCAGGCACTACCTTTCTGTAAGGGTTCGAAGTAGTATATCGTGTCCGCTCTGTGGCCCAGTAGTTCCCCTATAAACGAGGAACCGCTCCGCATGTACCCATTCAGAATAATATTGGACTTGGTCGAAACTGTTTCCTTTAAATGATGTTCGTCAATGCTGCGGTGCATGAGAGTTTCATTAACGAAAACGACAGGATCCTTAGTCGTTGTATCATTTCCAAATTCAACCAATTCGTTTCCATAGTCCACTAAGTCGTTGCTTTTTTCAAATGCGTCTCCTGCTACTTCATTTTCAGAATATTCCACATGATCATGTTTCGTTTCCTTTTTACTAGATGCAGGATCATCGTTTGTCTTCGGATTATTGACTCCAATGTTGGTTTTGTCCAATGCCTCAGTATCTTCATCATGTATACTTTTGAAAACCCTATTAAACAACTCCCGTTGTTCACTCTTTTCTACAGTCACGGCATCTTCTTGAACATTGTCCACTAGGTCATCATTTACGATGTCGTCGTCGTGTTTACTTGTTAAACCATTATCACCTGTAACTATTTCTAACACTTCAAATACTGTAGATAGGTCGTCTTTAGTATTGTGCACATCATTATTAACATGGTTATCCACATTCACCTCCCGTTTACTCTCTTGTGAAGCGTTCACAGCTTGTTTGTTATCTGCATTTTCTTCATTTATACCGTCAATGATATGAGCTATTACATTGATACTATCGTTGTCCTGCGATTTGTGAAGTCCTAAATCCGTATCCAATGCATGAAATACATCGTTCTCAGAACTTCGGCTATCTATCTCAACAGTTGTAGTAGTAATATCATCTGGGACCTGTCTAGTAGTGTTGGTCTCTGGCGTGAACTGTGTGTCGTACAAGAGACCTTCCAGAGCGTCATTAGTATTGGAGTCATATCTTAGTAAGTCAGCTTCGTCAACGTGCTCATCAGCATGCACGTTAACTTGGCGAACAACGAAATCAAATGCTATGGATGTTGTTAAGCGAACATTGCTTGTCTGATGGATGAAACCTGAAATTAACAGGAAATATGAAAGTGTATTTGCATTAAAAGTCACATTACAAACTATCACTTATTTTCTTCGAAACGCGCTCAAAACAACAACGGCTACCATAATAACCGATTTCCGGTTCATTTGTATTTTTCGTGATATTGAGATTTCTCATATCGCACCTTATATGACACCTATACAGAGCCATGCAATGTTTTGGTCATCGCTTATCTCTCCTGTTACTGCGATCTACTGGCGCGAGGTGGCGCTGTAAAAATAACCGCTATGACGTAGCAGTAGAACAGCTTACCTGATTGGTGGGTGAAGGTTTCTTATATAATATCGTTTGGATTTACGGACATCATGTATTTGTTACATAATTTCTTCGTTTTTGTCGTTTAATATATACGTTAATCGTTATTTTTTTCTTCGCCTAGTTATACTTGGATTATTTATACGTTGGTTGGCGACGACTATCTGTGCGGAAGTCGGTTGTAACACGATCACGATCAAGCAGAACCAGAATCATAAAAAAAATGTGTAATTAAGTTTTTTATTTCTAACACAAAAATTACAAAATGCTAATCTCCGACATTTAGTAAATTGATTCTGCAATGCTTTCAGCATGCTTTGACAATTTCGAGTTGAAATAATCAGCGACACGCGTGTGTAGCTATGTTCAAACGGATGCCGCCGGAGGTCATTAATAGCAAATAACTTATCCGATGATTTGACCGCAAGCGAATTGAGAAGTGGATCATGGGACAGGTGTGTTCTGAATTCAATGAAGCCACACCTATTTTATGCTGATTGGTTGAATCCTGACTGGTACACGGGCTGATCTGGATCTACACTGCTCGCAAATCCAATAAGCCCCAATTCTCTTATCACAGCCACGTATACGCAAATCTCAAGAAACCCATGACGGCTTTAATTTACGGTAAACATAAATTTCAGTTTTTCTTTTACTTGTGTTGATGATACGGACGCTGTTTATTGCATGCTATCGTCCTACTGCGTTAACAATTTTGAAGCGATGTCTGAAAATAGATGCTCTAAGCTGCTTGTTTCTATAGTTCGAATAAAAGTCCATTGTCATAAATATGATACCGTTGTACATGCGTTGAACATAATGAGCATTTGAATGTTAATATAAGCTTGAATGACGAAAACGTTATGTGCATTGATCCACTGCTCATATATGAATATTTACAATATGATCAATTAATATACCTCGTGGCCAGAAAATGTCGTCAGAAACTCGGCAAGCCTCGTTTCTGACAACATTTTCTGGCCACTCGGGTGGAATATCCTTTTCTCGCATACCCAGAATCCATTTCAATGTTATTTCCGAAGCCACGCCCATGTGGAATGTTTCTGTCTCACACGGCTATCTCACACGGCTAACCTGTCACACTGCCGGAACTACTTTGTGTGTATTGGCTTCCAAACGTCGTCTGCATTGTTTACAAACACACGCTCTCTACACAGTATAGTCCGCAGACGGTAACTTGCTATAAATGACAGACGATAATAAGTTGCTAGAGGTCAATCGATGAGTTCAAATATAGGTTGACCAGGTGTGTTATCATATCATAGCCTCGTTTTCGTGTATAATAATTGCATGATAAAGTGCACGTGCATGCATGTCAATATAATAGTGTATCTTGGTGCTCAAAATAGACATGTAGTGTGGCTCAGTGGTATCGAAGCGGAAAAATATCCATACGCTTGCAGATGTTTTGTTCATTTTATCTGGTCGAGAGTTCGAACCTCACAAAACGCATTACTTTTGTCGATGTCATTCTGTTCTGTTTATGACGGCTTGCTGGAGAAAGGAATAAGTGAAACGGTGAACATTATCACTATTGCTGTATGACCTCAATGTGACATGATCGGCGAGAACATATTCCAGATTCTTCATCATGTTCATGTACACACATATGAAATGTGCATTTAGTTATTAGTTTTCTTCAAAGTGAGACTAACTGAAATCTATATCATGCTTAGTTAATGTCATTTGTAAGAACAACACACATACAAAATAAATAATTATATAGGCCCTAATAAAATATAAACAAATCAAAATATATGTGTTATATGTAGGAACAACTAAGATTCGAACTCACGACCTGCGGCATTGATATACGTCGCTCTAAACCCTCGACTACATTTGACTTGATGACAAATCTCAAAATAAATATTGAAAAGGAATACAAGCACGGGTATATTTACCTGTCTCACCTATTCTGTGTTTAGTTTATGACCGGTTTGTTTGTAAACAAGTAGCAAGTTATCGTCTACGGACTATACTTGTTTACAAACAGACCGGTCATAAACACAACACAGAATAGGTGAGACAGGTAAATATACTGTTGATTTCCGATAAAGTGGCAAGTGCAAATGTCACAGGAGATTCGATGTTGAACCATAATAGGTAAAGTAGGTGTGTTAAAAATGCAAAACCGACATTAGCATGACGATGTAGCATGCATGTCACCAATGTTGGCCCGAAATATATTTAAGCAACGTTCAGGAATATTCTGAATCAAGTTGTCACTTTTGTTGTTACGTATTTGCTGAAAAAGAACATAGTGAGCACAGGTACTCGAACCGTATATGCATCACACCATCATACGTCAAGTGCTGATTGGCAATGCATGCATGAGCAAGTCAATATTAATCGATATCAATGCACCTGTGTTTCATTATCTGATTTTAGAACATACAATCAGTGTTATGCATACGTGCACCTATATCAACCTGTGACCAATACTTACATTTCGTATCTGATGCATGTAGTGTAGTGGTAACAGTTATTTGTTTTGTTTAATTAATCAACGTTGAGGGTTGTGGGTTCGAAACCAACACTGTGCTATATTTTTGTATTGAATTATGTCCTTCACTTCATACTCCCATATATATATCTACCGTCGTTAATAGGTTTATTTTGTTAACATTATTCAATGTAACTTACAGATACATATTTTTTGTATTGGTTCAAAAACTGATAAAGACGTATATTGCATACTGTCATTTGAATCGTCTTAGTTACATCCATATGTCTGTTTGAACCAAATGTATAAGTGCAACCAATGTTTTCTCCGCTCTGTGGCGGCGGACATACAATGTGTAGGGTGTATTTACAGTCAAACATGTGCAGGGGCCGGGAATTAGGAGGCCCAAAACCCCGAGGATGTGTATATTTGACATCCCCAAGAGTCCCCCCCTCCCGTACTGTCGTTTCTATGAAATACCTACTGGCGACAACTTTAGAATGCGTCTACATCCCGATTTTGTTTCACGTTGTTTGACAGTCAAGTGAGAAAACATTGAATCTGTTATATGAACAAAAAAATAAAACATAATAATTTGTCCGAGGCTCGAACTCGCACAAAAAGGAACGCAGGTCGAATGCATTTACCGAGCACTCAACCATATGAGCTGTGGTGACAATACTGTTTGTGCTGGCGGACGACTGGGCAATCGAAATGAATCAATTATCGAAACGTTTTACGTTTACAAATATGGCTTTTATTGTGGATTTCAATTGTCTGTTTCACCAGTTAACCAGTTGGTAATTTTTAAATTATCTCATAAGCTATAGGGAGCATGCATTTTCAAGCTCTAAATTGCTCTAGATAAGGCATCGATTCGGCCAGCTAAAATGGCTGCAAACGGCTATATCCCTAGAAAGCTATAATATACATAGTCCGCTGACCCCGTGACGTCACGTGCCCTTGCCAATGTATTGGAAACCAACAGTACCCGCGCCTGTATTAAATTTCAATAGTGATTTTGAGATTTATCACGAAGTATTATGTAATAATGGATATCAGTGATGTCAGTAATGAGTTCGAACCTTAGTTTTCTCAAACATGCAGATATATTTATATGCCTTAGTTGTATGTTATTATATATTTCTTTTTCGATGTGTTGCTCTCACAAATTACATTAACTTCTGCATGATATATTAGTTTGCATGTATAAAGTTAGTCTCACTTTGCAGAAAAACTAATAACTAAATGCACATTTCATTTGTGTCCATCATTTGATATGCGTACAGTACATGCATAATCTGGGAAGATGTTCTCGCCGATCATGTCACGTTGAGGTCATGCAGTAATTATTATAGAGATGACCCTCGCCGTTTCAGATAGTTCGCTCTCGAGCAAAAAGTCATAAAAAGAACATAACCATATCGACAAAAGTAATGTGTTTTATGAACTCTCGACCAGATAGAATGAATAAAAGTTTTGTATATGTGTGGATATTCACCAGCTTCGATACCACTGAGCCACACACTGCATGTATACTTTTGTCAACAAGATACACTATTATAGCGACATGCATGCACTTGCACTCCACCATGTATGTATTATATACCAAAACGAGAATATGATATGATAATACACCTGGTTTACCTATTTTTGGACTCATCGATTGGCCTCCAACAACTTATTAGCATATGTCATTTATACTGTCAGTAGACAACAATGTCAACAACGTCGCTCTGGATTTGTTATGTAGGCTATTATTTATTTCATGTTTTATCCAGCTTGCGTAAATTTGTGGGACGAGTTGTGTAAGAGGCGTCTGTAAATCAGTTGGCCGAATACAGAATACATGATCATTATTAAAAAAAAGCACATGTAATCGACAGCAAAATATTTACCTTGTATGTTGTTGATTCTTCCCCAAACATATGTATAGTGACAGTTGATAGTGATTGGAATATTTGTTTAATAATCCAGTGAGCAAGAATTTCTTGAAAATGGCAACGTGTTCAAATGACAAATGTCCGTTGGAGGGAAACTTTAGGCGGACTGATATTTGTGTAATTGAAGACAGCGCCGGAATTGCAAAATACTCAAAATAAAAACATAAAATGATTCTGTAAACATTATTGTACAAATTTGAATCGAGAATATATGGTCTAGTTTCAATATTTATAGGAGTTTTATTTATTTTGTGTATGTAGTAATTGGGTTTACACATGATGTCATGGGCGTCTCCAGATCGTATTTTTATTGGGCCGCTTTGTGTTAAATGTTTCGATCCAATGTAGAAGACTCTAATTTGTTTACACCCATTTGTTGATACGGGTAATGCGATCGAGTGGTTGTATTGGAGATAGCATATACAGAAAAAAAGTTAGTATTATACCATGGTGGTTCGTTGATGGCATACTATTGCTGATCATGATTCTGGACTTAGTAGGTATGCGAGAAAAAGGTATTCCAGATATACTCCGGTGTGTGACTAAGGATATTCCACCCTCGTGGTCAGAATATGTCGTCAGAAACTCGGCAAAGCCTCGTTTCTGACAACATATTCTGACCACTCGGGTGGAATATCCTTGTCACACACCGGAGTATATATGGAATACTCTTAGTCACACACCGGAGTATATATGGAATACTCTTAGTCCCACACCAGTGCATATGAAGGATACTCTTATTCCCTGATCGTGGAGTGCATGTTTTACATGTATTCATTGCACGGGATCATATGTCTCATTGATTACCCTTTTCTATAGTGCCGCCATGGAACATATTAGCTCAGGTTGCTCGGAAGTGCTTATACAGTCGAACCTCCCCGAACGGCCACCTCTCTACAACAACACCCTCTCTGTAACAGCCGCTACTTTATATCCTAAAATGGATGATTTCTTCTATATCTAACCCTTAGACTGTTGAGCATGAAAATTGTCGTCTGATGTAGATTTTGCATTCTTTCTGAATACAAACATGTTTTGACAGCACTTCCATTGGAAATTATTCTAAAATGCTGTCAAAACATGTTTTTATTAAGAATTTTTGAAGAAAATAAATAAACATCAGACAATAACATTTAATTCATATCATATGAGCCGCGTCGCGAGAAAACTTGTCTTCGGGAAATGTTTGATCAATATGACATTTTGTTACTATGACAATGGTATTTGTATGATGAATTGAACACTTTTTATTTGATCAAGATATCTGCAATATTCATTAATATATTATAGTTTATACAACACCACTATGCAGGTCGTTTGAGCAAAAGAGACGTCACGTAAAAGCGACGTCCAGCCACGTAAAATGACGTTACGGTATCTACCGTTATACATAAAGTATACGCGAACATTTGCAACAGTTTGCGAGTTGATATAATCGAACTAGAAGCATGAATGGCATTAAATAATGAATGTAAAGACGCATGAGATTGAGTGTTTTGGTAACACATGAATGTGCAAAGCGATAAAGTCAAACCCGCAAGTTCATGTACCAGCTAGTATGAACGTGCGCGGGTACGTTAATTCGGTATGCTGATTTCTTCCTACTGAGCGTTTTAACAATTTATAATTGTAGAAATTCACGGAAGTATATTGATTAACTGATTGGTTGATTGAGTCTATGCGACCGTTTAGGTCAACATATACAAATGGAAATACACATGCATACTGGGAGAACACCAAGTTCAACATTAAATTACATTAAAACTAGAGCTCAGTCAATGGCGCGCCATCGCAATATACCCATGTTTCCGAAATGCGAAGTTGAAAGAGGGAGATAAAATGTGCATATATCCCGTGGAAGTGTAATAAATAGGATATTCCATCGTACATGTTTGAATAGCTTAGCTTTAAATAATACAATCGTGTCTGTCGGCGTCCGTGCAAGCAACTCCTTCGCTACGCTCACTCGTTGCTTACGCGGAAGCAGACGTACACTCGTGTATTATTTCCCGCTATTCAAAATGTACGATGAAATATCTTCTATATATCTGGTGGTTATTGTGCATTGTTACAATACATACAATTTACGTCACCTCCCGCGAATTAAACGTATAACTACAAGTCTTTTAACATTATAAATGTAGCCGGAAAGTTCTGATCGGTGAATGTGCAGATAAGTGGCACTTTCTGTCGTGTGTAATGTTTGATAATTAGTAGTTGCACACAATTACCCAAAACCAACGAAATCCACCAAAATCTATCAAAGTCCACCAGAATAACCATATGACACCCAGGGATTCCGCTGGGGAAACTAAAAAAATCGCCACTTCAAAAAAAAAAAATCAAAAAAAAAAAAAAAAAAAAAAAGGAATAACCAATTGGATAAAATAAACAATTGGCGATAAAAAATTACAATTTTCGAAAAAAATAAAAAAAATTTTTTCGAAAATTGTAATTTTTTATCGCAAATTGTTTATTTGTATCGCTAATTGTGAAAGTGGCGATCGCCAGCGGAATCCCTGGACACCAACATACTGACCATCTTTTCAAACACCTGTGACTGTACGTACCTGTAACTATCAACAGCGTGACCACTATTATACACAAACCGCATTTCACCAGCCGTGTGTATCGTCTTGCAATAAACGTCATTCCTGATTCCTGGAAGTCGAGCCTGAGAAAGAAACCAGCCATATAGAGAATAGTAGGTCAGTGCCGTCAATGGGAAAAATATCTGGCATGGCTTAGGAAACGGGATGGGCGAGGCTCTGCCGAGCACATCCCGTTTCCGTGCCGTGCTAGATATTTTTCCTATTCACGGTATTAACCTACTATTATATTTATCCCGTCAACACCTAAAAATAGCTTTAAAATGTAAAAAACATAACCCCAGCCGCATCGTTAAAATCGGTGATTCGACTAGTATGACTACCGCACATATCCATACCCAGTGATTAGGTCGTATTGACAGGATATCAAAAATGTTTCACGGCATCGTGTTTCACGGCACATACGCACTGTGTTGACGGGATAAATATATATACTGGTGCTGCACTCCGCGCCGGTGTAAAATGTTTCACGCCGAAAATGCACCAGTTTCCTGACGAGATTCCAGTCAACTTAGAGCTATCGCATAAACGCATGTTTCGTCTAGTAACCGGCGCAACTTTCTTTGAAGATAATTACGAGGCCGTGTGTCTGCCAATGAGAATGACTGACATACTTAGTCATATAATAACATGTTTTGCTCATCTTCCTCTAGTGTCACCCCTACATGATTTAAAATAGAATGTTCGTTAACGAAAGTTTAATATGACGACTAATGCAGATATCGATATGTTTATTAAGATATCTGTGTTATATATCTCACGTATATAACCGACGATATCACATTTGTAGTTGTCAAAGTTACATTATAATATGAAAATGTTGTCCAATTTTGATTTTATTGCGAAAAACAATTCCCACATGTTAAATCCACATAGAAATCTTCGCAGAAGATGTCTACGGGGATTTAACATGGGGACATTTTTCTAATTTCAGAAATAGTGGACCGATTTTAAAAATGTAACTTGTTTTCTTAATTAGATCATTTCCAAGCTATCAAGCCAGATTTCGGCGTCGATTTCCAAAATGTTTCGTTTTTCGACTACTCCGGCATGTTCTCCACATCTTTCCTTCCATGTTAAATTCTCATAGAGAAATCATTTTTTCGTAATAAAATAAATATTTGACCAAATTTTATGAAATAAAAAGAAGGCTCAGTCTTAAAGTTTGATAACATTTAATATTATCGAAAACAATATTTTCATTGTTTATATGGCCATAAAATTTGGGCAGGTTTCGTGTAGGGGGTTCTACAGGTCGTGTAACAATAAATGTCTTACTACTGTCTGTTCCAAGTTTTTCTGCCGACAAACATTTGGCTATTAAACACATTAAATCTAAAAGATAGTTCAATTTAAGTACTTTTTCACCAATAACAAAAAAGTCACCCTCCCCAAATTTGTTTGTTTGATGAAATTCTATCAAATATTGATTTTATAATGAACAAGAGTTGTCAGAAGACAACGAAGCTGGCGTGTTGGCAGCCTTCAATCAAACTTGCATCGTTGCATAAAAAAACATGAATATTATATAACTTGACATTGGGTTAAGGGGCGTGCGGTGGACCTTGACATTGGGGTCAGTGGTGTAAGGTGGATCGTGGGTTTGCTGTAGCATAATACAGCATATTAAGATGAATGCATGTATGAAATATCATGCGCTCACTGAAAACAGAAGTAAAACAAAATTTAACCCAACGTTAAGTTTATGAACGCACTATGTTGGTGATTTTCTACAGCATGATAGCTATTCACATGAGGAATGCATGTATTAATGTGCTAAGTTTGTGACCTTCACCTTGGGAAATGGGTGGGGAGGTGCTGGGTCATGGATATGCTGTAGCACAATAGAGCATCATCCGATGAATGCATGTATGAAATATCAAAGCGTTCCCTGTAAAGAAACAGAAGTTACTCAACATTTACCTCAACGTTAAGTTTATGAACATGCTAAGTTTGTGACATTAACCTTGGGGTAAGGGTTCGGTGGTGGGTTGTGGATTTGCTACATCATGATAGAGGGTCATCTGAGGAATGCATGTATGAAATATCAAGGCGTTGCATGAAAGGAAACAGATGTTATAAGACATTTACACCAACGTTAAGTTTATGAATGTGCTAAGTTTGTGACCTTGACCTTGGGGAAAGGGGTGGGGTGGGTCATGGATTTGGTATAGCACGATAGAGTATCATCAGATGAATGCATGTATGAAATATCAAGGCGTTCCATGAAAGGAAACAGATGTTATATGACATTTACCCCAACGTTAAGTTTATGAATGTGCTATGTTTGCGACCTTGACCTTGGGGAAATGGGTGGGTGTGGGTCATGTAGTTGCTATGGCACAATAGAGTATCATCAGATGAATGCATGTATGACATATCAAGGCGTTCCTTGTAAAGAAAGTTATAAAAAGACATTTACTCCAAAGTTAAGTTTATGATGTTGACCTTGGGGAAAGGGGTGGGGGTGGGTCGTAGATTTGCTGTATCACACTAGAAGATCATCAGATGAATGCATGTATGAAATATCAAAGCGTTCCCTGTAAAGAAACAGAAGTTACACAACATTTACCCCAACGTTAAGTTTATGAACATTCTAAGATTGTGACCTTGACCTTGGGATAAGGGTTGGGTGGTGGGATGATAGAGGGTCATCTGAGGAATGCATGAATGAAATATCAAGGCGTTCCATGAACGGAAACAGATGTTATAAGACATTTACCCCAAAGTTAAGTTTATGAATGTGCTAAGTTTGTGACCTTGACCTTGGAGTAAGGGGTGGGTCATGGATTTTCTATAGCACAATAGAGTATCATCAGATGAATGCATGTAAGAAATATCAAGGCGTACCATGAAAAGAAACAGATATTATAAGACATTTACCCCAACGTTAAGTTTATGAATGTGCTAAGTCTGTGACCTTGAGCTTGGGGAAAGAGGTGGAAGTTGGGTCATGGATTGGGTCATGCTATAGTACGATAGAGTATCATCAGATGACTGCATGTGTGAAATATGAAGGTATTCCCTGTAAATAAACAGAAGTTACAAACATTTACCCCAACGTTAAGTTTATGAACATGCTAAGTTTGTGACCTTGACCTTGGGGTAAGGGTTGGGTGGTGGGTTGTGTATTTGCTACAGCATGATAGAGGGTCATCAGAGGAATGCATGTCTGAAATATCGAGGCTTTCCATGAAAGGAAACAGATGTTATAAGACATTTACCCCAACGTTAAGTTTATGAACGGTGGGTCATGGATTTGCTATAGCACGATAGAGTATCATCAGATGAATCCATGTTTGAAATATGAAGGCGTTCCCTGTAAATAAACAGAAGTTACACAACATTTACCCCAACGTTAAGTTTATGAACATTCTAAGTTTGTGACCTTCACCTTGGGGTAAGGGTTGTGTGGTGGATCGTGGATCTGCTACAGCATGATAGAGCGTCATCAGATGAATTCATGTATGAAATATGAAGGCATTCCCTGTAAATAAACAGAAGTTACACAACATTACACAGTCAAAGTAAGTTATTTGAAAATGTGGAGGGAGTCTCGACTACTCTACAATGTTAATGTGATTGAACACATTCCAAACATATACTCACATATATCTAGTTCCTAGAAACAGCTGCTTAATTTGGATTTCAAAAGGTTTACATGAAGTCACGTTTGACGTCACACAACGTGACGTCAAAATGCTGGAAACACGTCACTGTGTAACTATTCACACGCACAGCACAATTATTTTGCTTACACTCTCAAAAGATATGTATATATATCCGCCGTGAAGTGTAATAAATCGGATATTCCATCATACATGTTTGAATAGCGGAAATAATACACTTATGTCCGTCGGCTTCCGTGCAAGCAACTCGTTCGCTACGCTCACTCTTTGCTTACGCGGAAGCCGACACACACTCGTGTATTATTTTCCGCTATTCAAAATGTACGATGGAATATCCTCTATATAGTTTTAAGATCTAATGTGTTAAATGGCCAAAAGTTCTTCGGCAGCAAAACGTGGAACAGTCAGTAGTTTCCTGCAAAACTGTCAGCATATTCTAGCTATATGACTTTACCACCGTCAGGGCACTCGGGTTAGTCACTATGAACAATACCAGAGTATTCATTTTAGTCGCTCTCGAAACGGTCAAAACAATATTAGACAGGTTATAATGTAATTAATAGTAAGAATATGTACAAACCTCTCACTAGAAGCAACGGAGTCGTCGACTCGTGGCTAGCAGTATCCTACATGTTAAGTAATGGCGTGCTTTCGTGTATAATTCCCAATACCACCATTAAATGTCAATACAAGTAAATACAGAATGCATCGGAATTACGGATATTGTATTGTCTATTTTAATACAGACCATTTTACGCATTCTTTAGTATATACGTTTTCCCCATTGCAAACTAATGAGAGCTTTCGCCAAAAAAAATAAGTTTAAATTAAATAAATTGTTATACCGTCTTATCGCGACGTGAAGCAGTAGGCTGATTTAAAGCCGGTAAGTTCGGTTTGGTCAAAACTGCGATTGGCTTTTATTCATAATTATACGGAATGCGCCGATGGCGATTTGCAGTAACCTTCGAAATAGTGGTATTGAAGTGTTTGCGTTAATGGCATGTATGAAAAGCGCATACATAGTGTATTTCTTTATTTACGTCTCATCAATCATACAACATACATGTACAATGTACACTGGATCTAATGAGACACGCCATGTGATTTTGTACCTACGGACTTCTGCGATATTTCATTACGTATATTTACAAAAAAATGGGATATTTTCCGTAAATTACGTCAAAAGTTGACACAAATTTCAGAGTACATGCGGAATTTAATTCCGCATGAACTCTGCATTTTTTGTCAACTTTTGACTTTATTTATAGAAAATTTGTTAAATTTTGTAAATGTATTTCATGAAATAACGCAGTTGTCAGAAGGTACACAAACGCATGGCTTGTCTCAAATGCACAGTTCTCTACGAGGGAGACAGAACTGTATCTGTTTGGTAGGTACATGTATCCTTATCAATGTTCATCTCGACAATATTGTGTGCATAGCATGCGACTAACTTGTGAGATAGTACGGAGCCCCGCACGAGACATGGATGTTTTTTTATTAATTTGTTCCCACGAATGAACAATTCGTTCCCTCAATTTAACAATTCGTTCCCAAGAATTAACAATTCGTTCCCTCAATCTAATTATTCGTTCCCACGAAATAACAATTCCTTCGAATTGTTAAATTGAGTGAACGAATTGTTAATTCGAGGGAACGAATTGTTATATCATGGGAACGAATTGTTAATTCGATGGAACGAATTGTGAAACTGAGGGAACGAATTGTTAATTCGAGGGAACGAATTATTATATCGTGGGAACGAATTTTTAATTCGATGGAACGAGTCGTTAAACTGAGGGAACGAATTGCTATGTCGTGGGAATGTGCTCCGTAGATATGCACGTACACTGGTATGACGAGAAACTGTTGGTTAAAGTGAAATTAATGCTATTTTTCTTATCATGTATCTCCGACCATGAGTAATGTGCGTTCTCGATCGCAAAGCACACAGCCAAAGTATCCTCCCTTGTGAGATTTCCACTGTTCGTTCCGTGTACTGGTTGTGATATGTGGAGGATTTCCGAAATATTACGTCTCATTGGATGTTTCGAAAATTGAAACAGTTTTGTCGGAAAATAAAGTACACATGTTCCAACAATGCGTCAGATGAGAAAATGTTTAATAATTATTATTATTGATGATAAAAATCATAATAATAATTATACAAAAAAATAATAATAAATTACTATTATTATTATAGGAATGAATGGCCTTTTTGTGGAATTTATCGGGGTATAAACTTGGAAAAGTCGCGGGAATACTGGACGAAGGCCGGAAGGCCTCGTCCAGTATTCCCGCGACTTTTCCAAGTTTATATCCCCGATAAATTCCACAAAAAGGCCATTCATTCCTTATAATTACATCATTTGAAATAAATTCATCAAGAAATTATTTATTTTCCATTTTCTTAAGAATTATTTTAACTGCGCCTCACGGTTACGGAAAGTAGTTCGGTATGGGAGTTTACTGGGATATAAATTTTCGACAGAGACTTGCTACGAACCAATCAAATGTTAGGGAATTGTGTAAATATTTTTGTGCTGGAATTATTAAATAATAATAATGGTTACTTTCTGATGAAATCATTCAAGGAGTGAAATAAATGGAGGATATTCCATCGTACATGTTGAATAGCGGGAAATAATACACGAGTGTACGTCGGCGAAGCGAACGAGTTGTTTACGCGAAAGCCGACGTACACGAGTGTATTATTTCAAGCTATTCAAACATGTACGATGGAGTATCCTATTTATTACACTTCCACGGAGGATATATATGCACATTTAGTCTATTTTGAGATTACAATCAAGGAAGTGCGATGTGCGCATGAATAGTTATACAATGACGTGTTTTCCCGCGTTTTGACGTTACGTTATGTGACATCAAATGTGACGTCATGTAAACTTTTTGAAATCCAAATTACGCAACTGTTTCTAACAACCAGATATATTTGAGTGCATGTTTGGAATGTGTTCAATCACATTAACACTGTAGATTAGTCGAGACTCTCTCCAAATTTTCAAATAACTTTATTTTGAATGTAAAAAGGAATTAAACTTTTTGCACGGTAGCTCGTGGTTTCCAAAAAAACAGGCGCGAAATTACGGGTGTTTTCTTCACGGTGTATTATTTGTAAGGAGTTGATTACGGGTTTTCTCTCACAGCGAAACCCGTGCAAATAATTTGCAGGAGTGTAATAAAGAAAATATAAAATTTTCGCAAACGTTAGATTCTATTTATTGCATAAGCAAACGGTCATACATTGAATATGCATTGATCACACAGAATGTGTTCTGGAGCGATCGCATTTGCATATTTAATGCACCCGTGTGTTATGATTTTAATACACTACAGTGTATGTTAGTAAACTGTGAATGTAAACTTTATGCAATAAAACCGTTATTACCCCAAGTCAGTTTTGAAATGACCTGATTAGCAGTAGATATGCGTGTGAGCATCTAAGAATTGTCCTAGTTAAATTAGCATTCATTAATTGTCGCTGTAACTGGAGAAATTGGGAGTACGGCATTTGTGACCAGGTGTATATCCTACTGTACCCTATTTCACCAAAATTGAAACGTACACTTTTTAAAGAGAAATTTTCAATTTAAGGATACATTTATTAATTTTTATTATACTGAATTTATTACATTATCACAGCCATTTTGGCTGTGATAATGTAATACATTACGTATAATAATTATGGATACTTTTAATCATCAAATATATGCAGTCATAGTTCTATATGAAGCACACTCATGCAGTCTAATATATATTATGTAGAATATTTTTTTTAATTAATTCGTTCCCACGAAATAACAATTCGTTCCCTCAATTTAAGAATTCGTTCCCATGATTAGCAATTCGTTCCCTCAATTTAACAATTCATTCCCAGGAAAAAACAATTCGGTCCAACGGGAACGAATTGTTAATTTGTGGAAACGAATTGTTATATCGTGGGAACGAATTGTTAATTCGAGGGAACGAATTGTCATTTCGTGGGAACGAATTGTTAATTAGATGGAACGAATTGTTAAATTGAGGGAACGAATTGTCATTTCGTGGGAACGAATTGTTAATTCGAGGGAACGAATTGTTAATTCGCGGGAATGAATTGTTAAATTGAGGGAACGAATTGTCATTTCGTGGGAACGAATTGTTAATTCGAGGGAACGAATTGTTAATTCGCGGGAACGAATTGTTAAATTGAGGGAACGAATTGTTATTTCCTGGGAACGAATTGTTAATTCGAGGGAACGAATTGTTAATTCGCGGGAACGAATTGTTAAATTGAGGGAACGAATTGTCATTTCGTGGGAATGAATTGTTAATTCGAGGGAACGAATTGTTAATTCGTGGGAACGAATTGTTAAATTGAGGGAACGAATTGTCATTTCGTGGGAACGAATGAATTAAAAAAAATCCATGGCTCCTTAGAAAAGTATAGATTGCGAATATTATAATAGGGATAGTCACTGGGGAATCCTTTCTCGATCACCGACAGGTTATGTGTCGCCGATCGTACATTTATTGCAGATAGTGTAAGGTCCGGGTTTTTCAGCATGTGGTCCAAGTACAGCTATAAGCGAGATGATGTAATTGACTAGTAACTGTGGGATTATATTTCAAGGCAACATGTTGGGGACATTAGTATCATGGACCGTGAGTGAATATAGTGTCAAGTCGTGACACAAATACAACACGACTGTGCGCACTTTAGTCTAGCAATTGATATGGTTCTTCTAGTACTGTTCGACGATTATCAAGAATCTCTTGACTTGGGGTATTGTTATTATTTTATATCTTCCCCCTCTCATTTCTTCGTACTTTGGGACCCTCGTATTTTGAGTTGAGTCTCAGAAAGACAAACTGCTACCGTAACACTCCCAAAACAAACACAAGTCGGTGGTAGAACATTGGAGTCAAGTTGATCACCAGATGCGATAACAAATATCTCAAATATGTTACCATGGCCTTTTATTCCATGTGGCAGACTTCCACGCGCTACCCTTGAAGGTGGTCTCCCACTAGGCGAGTGAGAGACTGCGGTGGAGTAGAAATTACATGTAAGCGATACAGGCTTTTGCTCTCATGCTATTCGAGTGACTGTGAACTGTACATAGTGAGTAATGTATGGAAGTAAGGGTGCCTGTCATCAGACATGAACACTGCCTTTCAGAGCAAACAATTGTTTATACCCACTAAATGGGTATATTGTTTTCGTTACGGGTGCCCGTGCGTCTGTCCGTCCGTCACGTTTCGTGTAAGAAGTAAAACCTTTTAACCGTAATAGGTAGTGACTTGAAACTTGGTGTGTGCCTTCCTTATAGTGACTAGATACGCAGTGAATTTCGATTTTTGATTCGACTCCCGATCATGGATTATCTCCCCCTTTTCCACTTCGCATATTGCGATATTGCACGCCATCGACTGTGCTCTAGTTTTAATGTAATTTAATGTTGAATTATTGTTCTCCCTGTATGCATGTGTATTTCCAGTTGCATATGTTGAACTAAACGCTCGTATAGACCCAATCAACCAATCAGTTAATCAATATACTTCTGTGGTTTTCTACAATTATAAATTGTTAAAACGTTCAGTAAACACGACGTCAAAAAGAAGAAATCAGCACACCGAATCAGCGTACCCGCGCAAGTTCATACTTGCTGGTACTTTATCGCTTTGCACATTCATGTGTTACGAAGAGACTCAACCTCATCTGTCTTTACATTCATTATTCAATGCCAAACATGCTTCTAGTTCAATTATGTCAACTTGTAAATGTTGGCGTATACTCTATGTGTAACGGTATATACTGTAACGTCATATTACGTCGCTTGACGTCGCTTTTACGTGGCGTCTCTTTTGTTCAAACGGAATGCATAGTGGTGTTATATAAACTATAATATCTTAATGAATATTGCAGATATCATGACCAACTAAAAAGCGTTCAATTCATCATACAAATACCATTGGCATAGTAACACAATGTCGTATTGACTAGCAATTTTTCGAAGACAGGTTTTCTCGCGACGCGGCTCATATTACAATTATCGTGCATGGTAATTTCACATCCAGCAAATTACATATCAGGAGCTAGACAGGCCACACTTACCATAGGCCACCTTTCGTCAGTCACATCACAGTTCAGGAGCTAGACTAACTACAATTACCATAGGCCACAAGTCGTCTGTCACATCACAGATCAGGAGCTGGACTTACCACAGTTACCATAGGTCACATTTCGTCAGTCATATCACAGATCTGGAGCTAGACTCGCCACAATTACCATGGGCCACATTTCGTCAGTCACACCACAGATCAGGGGCTAGACTGGCCACGATTACCATCGGTCACATTTCGTCAGTCACACCACAGATCTGGAGCTAGACTGGCCACAACTAGATTGGTCAGTAAGCGAGGCTTACGGAATACCCCCCGCGTGGGCCCAGGTACCCCTAAAAAATATGTAAAAAATTCCAAGTGTGTGGGCTTGTGACCTTGACTCTGGGATTAGCGCGAGCGGCATGAACGTGAATTTGTCACAGGGTGGTAGAGGTCCATTGGAGCAATGAGTGTGTGAAATGTGAAGCAGATCCGAGCAAGGAAATAGAAGTTATAACCGATTTCTCTGATGTTATGTTTTGTAAAGAGACTACCGTATAACCTCGAATTAATGCCCCCGAGGCGTTACATTTTACAGGGGGGGGGGGGGGGGGGGTGGGGGGGGGGGGGGGGGGGCGTTTATTAGCCATTAAAAAACAAAACAAAAACAAAAAACAAAAATATTTTTTTTATTTGGGGGGGTGGGGGGTTATTAGGAGGGGGGCGTTAATTCGAGGTTATACGGTATGTATGTGACGTTGACCTCGAGATCAGCGGGGATTTGTCACAGCATATGAAATATTAAGAATTTTCTATGAAAGAAATAGAAGTTATAACATATTTGTCTGATGTTAAGTTTTGTAAAGATACTAAGTATGTGACCTTGACCTTGGGATCAGCGGGGGTTGGACAGTCGTATATTTGTCACAGCATGATAGTACAACCTTAGAGGAATGCACAAGTGAAATAATAAGAATTTTCAATGAAGGAAATAGAAGTTATAACTTATTTCTCTGATGTTAAGTTTTGTAAAGAGACTAAGTATTTGACCTTGACCTTGGGATCAGCGGGGGTTGGACGGTCGTGGATTTGGCACAGCATGGTAGTAGAGCCTTACAGGAATGCATGTGTGAAATATTAAGCATTTTAGATGAAGGAAATAGAAGTTTAGAACAATATTTCTCTGATGTTAAGTTTGTACAGAGACTAAGTATTTGACCTTGACCTTGGTATCAGCGGGGGTTGGATGGTCGTGGATTTGGCACAGCATGGTAGTAGAGCCATACAGGAATGCATGTGTGAAATATTATTAAGCATTTTAGATGAAGGAAATAGAAGTTATAACAATATTTCTCTGATGTTAAGTTTACGGACTAAGTATTTGACCTTGACTTTGGGATCTGCGGGGGTTGGATGGTCATGGACTTGGCACAGCATGGTAGTAGAGCCTTACAGGAATGCATGTGTGAAATATCAAGCATTTTAGATGAAGGTAATAGAAGTTATAACAATATTTCTCTGATGTTAAGTTTACGGACGGACGCACGGACGCACGGATCAGGAGCTAGACTGGCCACAATTACCATGGGCCACATTTCGTCAGTCACACCACAGATCAGGGGCTAGACTGGCCACGATTACCATAGGCCACATTTCGTCAGTCACATCACAGATCAGGAGCTAGACTGGCCACAATTACCATGGGCTACATTTCGTCAGTCACACCACAGATCAGGGGCTAGACTGGCCACCGTTACCATACGCCACATGTCGTCAGTCACATCACATATCAGGGGCTAGACTGGCCACAATTAACATGGGCCACATTTCGTCTGTCACATCACAGATCAGGGACTAGACCGACGACAATTGCCATAGGCCACATTTCGATAGTCACATCACATATCAGGGACTAGACAGGCCAGTGACGGTCACATGTTAGGAGCTAGACTGGCCACAATTATCATAGCTATCATATTTCGCCAGTCATATCACAGATCAGGGGCTAGACTGGCCACAATTACCATAGGCCTCATTTCGCCAGTCACATCACAGATCAGGAGCCAGACTTGCCACAGTTACCATAGGCCACATTTCGTCAGTCACATCACAGATCAGGAGCTAGACTTGCCATAGTTACCATATGTAATATTTCGTCAGTCACATCACAAATCAGGGGCTAGACTGGCCACAATTACCATAGGCCACATTTCGTATGTCACATCACAGATCAGGGACTAGACCGACGACAATTGCCATAGGCCACATTTCGATAGTCACATCACATATCAGGGACTAGACAGGCCAGTGACGGTCACATGTTAGGAGCTAGACTGGCCACAATTATCATAGGTATCATATTTCGCCAGTCATATCACAGATCAGGGGCTAGACTGGCCACAATTACCATAGGCCTCATTTCGCCAGTCACATCACAGATCAGGGGCTAGACTAGCCACAATTACCATAGGCCACATTTCCCAAGTGACGGTCACAGACCAGGAGCTAGACTGCCCACAATTATCATAGGCCTCATATCGCCATTCACATCACATATCGGGGACTAGACTGGCCACAATTACCATAGGCCTGATATCGCAAGTCACATCACATATCAGGAGCTAGACTAGCCACAATTAATATAGGCCTCTTTGCGCAAGTGACGGACACAGATCAGCAGATAGATTGGCCGCAATTACCATAGGCCTCATTTCGCCTCTCACATCACAGATCAGGAGCTAGACTAGCCACAATTACTATATGCCTGATATCGCCAGTCACATCACATATCAGGAGCTAGACTGGCTGCAATTATCATAGGCCTCATATCGCCAGTCACATCACAGATCATGGGCTAGACTGGCCTCAATTATCAGAAGCATCATTTCGCCAGTCACATCACAGATCAGGCGCTAGACTAGCCACAATTACTATAGGCCTCATATCGTCAGTCACATCACAGATCAGGAGCTAGACTGGCCGCAATTACCATAGGCCTCATATCGCCAGTCACATCACAGTTCAGGAGATAGACTAGCCGCAATTACCATAGGCCTCATATAACCAGTCGTATCACAGTTCAGGAGCTAGACTAGCCACAATTATCATATGCCTCATATCGCCAGTCACATCACAGTTCAGGAGCTAGACTAGCCACAATTATCATAGGCCTCATATCGCCAGTCACATCACAGTTCAGGAGCTAGAATAGCCACAATTATCATAGGACCCATATCGCCAGTCACATCACAGTTCAGGAGCTAGACTAGCCACAATTATCATAGGCCTCATATCGCCAGTCACATCACAGATCAGGAGCTAGACTAGCCACATTTATTATAGGCCTGATATCGCCAGTCACATCACAGATCAGGAGCTAGACTAGCCACAATTAGCATAGGCCTCATATCGCCAGTCACATCACAGATCAGGAGCTAGACTAGCCACACTTATTATAGGCCTGATATCGCCAGTCACATCACAGATCAGGAGCTAGACTAGCCATAATTATTATAGGCCTCATATCGCCAGTCACATCACAGATCAAGAGCTAAACTAGCCATATTTATTATAGGCCTGATATCGCCAGTCACATCACAGATCAGGAGCTAGACTGGCTACAATTACCATAGGTGTCATATATCTAGTCATATCACAGATCAGGAGCTATTACCATAGGCCACATTTCGTTAGCTACCGAAACAGATCAGGAGCTATACTAAGCGCAACCACCATATGTCTCATTTCGCCAGACACAGTCACAGACCATAATATGCATAGGCCACATGACGCCAATGACTTGTCACAGATCAGGAGCTAGACTGACCACAAACTCCATAGGCCCACTTACGCCAGTGACGGTCACAGATCAGGCGCTAGACCGGCCACAACCTCTATATGCCTCATTTCGCCAGTCACAGAATAGGCGCTAGACCGGCCACAACCTCTATATGCCTCATTTCGCCAGTCACAGATCACGAGCTAGACTGACGAAACTCCATATGCCCATTTACGCCGGTGACGGTCACAGATCAGGCGCTAGACCGGCCACAACCTCTATATGCCTCATTTCGCCAGTCACAGATCAGGAGCTAGACTGGCCAAGCTCCATATGCCCATATACGACAGTGACGGTCATAGATCAGGAGCTAGACTGGCCACAAACTCAATAGGCCCACTTACGCCAGTGACGGTCACAGATCAGGCATTAGACCGGCCACCACCTCTATTTGCCTAATTTCGCCAGTCACAGATCAGGCGCTAGACCGGCCACAACGTTTATATGCCTCATTTCGCCAGTCACAGATCAGGCGCTAGACCGGCCACAACCTCTGCCTGATTTCGCCAGTCACAGATCCGGAGCTAGACCTGCCACAAACTCCATATGCCCACTTACGCCAGTGACGGTCACAGATCAGGCGCTAAACCGGACACAACCTCTATATGCCTCATTTCGCCAGTCACAGATCAGGAGCTAGACCGGCCACAACCTATATATGCCTCATTTCGCCAGTCACAGATCAGGAGCTAGACCGGCCACAACCTATATATGCCTCATTTCATCAGTTACATATCAGGCGCTAAACCGGACACAACCTCTATATGCCTCATTTCGCCAGTCACAGATCAGGAGCTAGACCGGCCACAAGCTATATATGCCTCATTTCGTCAGTTACATATCAGGAGCTAGACCGGCCACAACCTCTATATGCCTCATTTCGCCAGCTACAGATCAGGAGCTAGACCTGCCAAAACCTGCATATGCCTCATTTTGCCAGTCACAGATCAGGCGCTAGACCGGCCATATCCTCTATATGCCTCATTTCGCCAGTCACAGATCCGGAGCTAGACCGGCCACAACCTGTATATGCCTCATTTCGCCAGTCACAGATCAGGAGCTAGACCGGCCACAACCTGTATATGCCTCATTTCGACAGTCACAGATCAGGCGCTGGACCGGCCACAACCTCTATATGCCTCATTTCGCCAGTGACAGATCAGAAGCTAGACCGGCCACAACCTTTATATGCCTCATTTCGCCAGCTACATATCAGGAACTAGACCGGCCACAACCTGTATATGCCTCATTTCGCCAGTCACAGATCAGGCGCTAGACCGGCCACAGCCTCTATATGCCTCATTTCGCCAGTCACAGATCAGGAGCTAGACCGGCCACAACCTCTATATGCCTCATTTCGCCAGTCACAGATCAGGAGCTAGACCGGCCACAACCTGTATATGCCTCATTTCGCCAGTCACAGATCAGGCGCTAGACAGGCCACAGCCTCTATATGCCTCATTTCACCAGTCACAGATCAGGAGCATGCAATTCTCTGAAACGGATGTGGTCAGAAAATTTAAAAAGAAAGAAAATTTAATGTTCGATTTTTTTATTAAATTTAAATGAAAATACATGTATACAGCAGAATAAATACAGCAGAATAATGACAGTCCTATGTGTACAAGTCATACAGTAACAAAATGCATTACACCTATGCTAATATTTTGTGTTGTGTTTCAAAATACAATGTACATACAAATTGAAATCAAGCAACCTGCTACAGCTCAGACAATCAAATTGGTTTTGATTGTGAGTTGGCAGCGGCGGATCTAGAGTGGGGGGTCCGGGTTTGCCCCCCCCCCCCCCACCCCCTGTTCAGCCACGGAGTTTACATAGATCATAGTTTACCACCAGTTGGAATTTAAATGCCGTAAAACACAGGAAAGTGCATTTCGAAGAGCTCTAAAATAGGACAACCCCCTAGCTACGGACGGTAAGGAGTATATTGCAAGTTACATTCGCAACTAGACAACTCCCCGTTCCCCAAATCCTGGATCCGTCCCTGGTTGGCATTGCCAATTGATGTTCAAAAACGTTGATATTCAGAGCACGATTAACTTAACGCAGGCGGTTGTGTAGTACTGATATTAACTCTTCTCATACTCCCAAACCACAGACCAGACGACATGGCAAATTCACACAATTGAACCAGTCTGGGAGTAGGGCATTTTACACGTGTATTATCTGTAATCATACTTATATGTGTCATTGAATAATATTGCCTTACCCCAAAGCTATTGCAACAATGCACATAACAATAACAATAATTCCGCGGAATCAAATGTCTCGCCTTGTTCCGCCTTCACCTTGTCCCTGGGACCTTGACCTTCGAGAATAGTCCAATATTCATCTACATATCATAGTAAAGGTATGTATAAAGTTTGATGACTGTAGCTGATAAGGTGTTGAAGTAATGACCGTAACACGAAAACGCAAAACCTTAGTCTCGCTTTCCGCTTTCGCGGGCGAGACAAAACTGATACCATGACAACATGTACTGTACGAATGCATGAACACATACTGTACGTATAATGAATACACAACCACATGCGTTAATCTTGTCCAGAAGTCAATGTTTTTGAACATCTAATGGCAATCTTGACTCGCAATCAAGCAGATTGATTTGCTGAGACTGAGCTGTAGCACAGCTCAGTCTCAGCCAATCAAGCGGCTTGATTTCAAGCACAATATTAAAATATGTTGAACATAAAATCTTGATAAATTTTTGACATCATTTAAGGAAAATAGGACTGATTTTCGAAATCAATATCGGCGAAATACGGCGATGTGATAAGGGTGGTAATTCCATATCCGGATTCACTCTTCAAACACCTGTGGTTATAGTGTTGTTTTATGCAAATTTGTACATGCCGTAGTTGTGAATGCAAAAATCCAGATAGGTGTGATTCGGGTTTACACAAAAAAACAAACAGGGGTTTAAACACCATTAATGCGCGACCAAAATAGCCCGTTTTATTTGTAGAAAATGAACGGCTAAATCTGAGGTTCCATTGGTTTTTCTTCAATTAATTATGTACCAAAGATATACATTCTAATAAATGTGAAATGTAAAATAACAATGACCTAGATACAATATGTATACTTACTTCATTCCATTTCATTCTACTCTAATGTACCCAACATGGTGCCTTGAAATATAATCCCAGTTATTGTATCTAGTTCTTGATTTTTTGTATTTATATTGGATTTGTCACGTATTGACAGAGTGTCACTAACGGTCCATGATACTAATGTCCCCAGCATATGTTGCCTTGAAATATCATCCCACAGTATCTATTTCTTATATTAACATGATTAACATGCCATACAAGTTAGCGTGCATTCTGATTGATGCTTTTAATATACAGATAATAGAAACGTCTAACGTGCTCGACATCGTCCAGCGTATACAGCTGTACTTGGACCACCTGCTGAAAAAACCGGACGTTACAATATCTGCAATAAAGGGCGACCCATATCCTGTCGGCAATCTCGAAAGGATTCCCCAGTGATTGACTGGCGAACATCGTATGTTCTGATCAGACGGCGCATATGCACAGATGGGACTATACTAGTCGTAACATCATGGCTTTTGTTTTTCTTTGCAGGAGATATTCCTTTCTTAAAATCTGTAAAGGTTGCGCTAAATTTTAATTTTATACATTATATTAGAAAGAAAGAATTGAGCGATAGACTGAAAATTCGCGTCGAGTTAACCAGATCTGAAACAAAAAGTTGTACGGGAAACCGGGCCCAGGCTGCATCGGTCTACAAATATGCTGCCAACCATCTGTATGTAAATAAAAAATGTAGCTTACACAGAGTTTTCACCTGTAATTGGTGGTCGATAACAGTTAATGCCCGATTATAGATATATTTGGGAATGTATTTTACCCTGAACTAAGGTTCAAATACAATTTAAACGAATTTATAACGCTCACATTGGTTTGTTTGTTTGTTTGTTTATTGGTGTTTAACGGCCTATCAACAGCTAAGGTCATGTAAGGCCGGGCAAACGGGTTCGATCCCGTTTTAACCTGCTGCATTGGGGGGAAAATTCCAAAATCAGAACTGAATATTTACATCGAGAAACAATATATTCAGCTCTGAAATTAGAATAACCTGACCTGGTGGCAGGTCCATACCACACCAAAGTCACTTGGCCCCTTCCCCTAAAATAGGATTACGAATAATCGTAATACTCACATAAGGGGTATAACCAGATTCAACTGTCACATACAAAATGCCAAAGACGTATGTGAGGGCCAAACCAGGTCTCCAATCGGAATTCCGGTAAGGATGAACCCCGATCGTTAAATTACCCATCGCTTGCACCCACCATCCACCCACTCTCACATTGGTAAAAATGCATTACAATAATAAAAACACCGAGGTGAGTAGTTAGATAACTTTTAACACCACGGAAAAAAACTAACATGGCGGTCTGACAAACGTCGATAATTGGAAATCTCGGCTGAAATTACGTCAGCTAAGTTCACGACGTCATATCTTGTGACGTCGTCAGACTCCCGAATACAGGTTTTCTCGCGACGCGGCTCATATTATGTGGCTGTGACTGGAGAAATGGGGCTTATGGGTTTTGCGACCAGTGTACAGTCGCACCGTCGGAGCAGAATCTGCACTGTTCGCCATTCCATTAATTAAACACGCGGCTCTGTTCAAAATGTATATCCCAGTAAACTCCCACGCCGAACTACTTTCTACAGGTGCGCTGTCAGTGCTGTCAATGTAAAAAAATGGCTGCCGTCTGTCAAAACAAACACATTTTCTTGATGAATTTATTTCAAATGCTGGAATTATAAGGAATTAATGGCCTTTTTGTGGAATTTATCGGGGATATAAACTTGGAAAAGTCGCGGCCTTCGTCCAGTATTCCCGCGACATTTTCAAGTTT
>CM055277.1:54338728-54424947 GCA_029237695.1 Conchocele bisecta
CGACATTTTCAAGTTTATACCCCGATAAATTCCACAAAAAGGCCATTAATTCCTATAATATCGGCATCAGTGGAAGTTGTCCATCTCATATAGATACACCAGTGAACATTGTATTGTAACCCCTCAAAACCATAGGTTGAAGTTACGGACCAAGGTCTATAAATACATTTAATATACCTAAAAGTATCAATAAGTGGGGAAAAAATCAGTTGGAAAAAGTTTTTACTCCCGTTAGAACACAAAATGTGTTATAACAGGGAGTAAAAAAAAAATTTTAACTTCTCCATACTTTTTTTTCGCTTATTGATACTTTTAGGTATATTTAATGTATTTATAGGCCTTGGTATGTTAGTTCAGCCCGTGATCAAAACTCCAATCAACAATCATTCATTCATTCAATCATTCATTCATTCATTCATTCCTTTACGTCTTACACAAGGACAACGCTAATACATAGTGATTCAGTGACTGATTAATTGATTGACTGTTGACTGGAGTTATGCGTCCGATCAACAGCAATGTAATATGTGGCTGTGCCTGGTAAAGTGAATCGGACTATGTGTTTAGCCATGACTGTAGACCCTGACCAGACTGCGAATCCTCATAGTATAATCAGGTTCTACACCATTCGCTTTTCAATTAGTAAAACACGCGCCGTTCATGTGGTAGACAGTATAGCTTATTACTGTCTGTTTCTCAAAACCTGCCCACATTTTACG
The DNA here is from genome assembly GCA_029237695.1 of Conchocele bisecta. Lineage (NCBI taxonomy): Eukaryota > Metazoa > Mollusca > Bivalvia > Lucinida > Thyasiridae > Conchocele > Conchocele bisecta. The sequence goes on from CM055277.1 coordinate 54,339,448, forward strand.
ACTATATAAACAATGCAAAAACAAAAATGTTCTCGCTAATATTAAATTAAAGCAAATTTAAGAATGGGCCTTCTTTTTATTTCGTGAAATTTGGTCAAATTTTGATTTTATTGCGAAAAAACAATTTCCCCATGTTAAATCCCCTTAGACATCTTCACAGAGTGGACACAAGAGGACATTTTTCGAATTTCAGAAATACTGGACCGATTTTAAAAAAATGACTTTTGTTTTCTTAGATCATTTCCAAGCTATCTAGCCAGTTTTTTAAGTCAATTTAAAAAAAAACAGCTCAAAATACAAAACCGCTCCTCCACCTCAATTTCCCCCATGTTAAATTCTCATAGACAAATAATTTTTTCGTAATAAAATCAATATTTGACCAAATTTCACGAAATAAAAAGAAGGCTCATTTTTAAGTTTTGATCAAATTTAATATTATCTAAAAAAAAGAAAAAGTTGTTTTTGCATTGTTTATATGGCCGTAACGTTTGGGCAGGTTTCGTGAAACAGACAGTAGGCTGCATGAAGGTATAGAAGATCAAGAGGAAGATAAGCCCCATTTCTTCAGTCACAATTCAATATGTGGCGGTGTCTGCAGAAATGGAGCTTAGATGGTTTTTTATTAGTGAAGTTCCGGATCAGCCTGTGCACCCACACAGTCTGATCAGGATCTGCACTGGTCGTCATTTCAATGATTTACATGAATTAAGGTGTTTAACGGCATGTCAACAGAAAATATTACATTTTAAGCCGGTTAACGTGGTCGAATCCCGTATTTCACCTAATGTGATGAGGGATTCCATCAGTGAAACACCCATCATGCTTCTAACGAGCCATGTAGATCAGGGGCCCGTTTCACTAAACTTCTTACGACTAAAATGTTCGTAAATGCAAATTTAAGATCGTCTGTAAATTTCAATTTATGGATTTACATTTATTGAGCATAGGCTGCATATGCAGCCTATGCTCAATAAATGTAGATCCAATAATTGTTTAAAAGAAAACAATGTTAATGTCAAATTTACAGACTATCATAATTTTGCACTTCATGCGCAATAAAGTAAATTCCAATAATTATTTACAGAAAACTATCAGAATTTTTGCACTTACGAACATTTTAGTCCGTACTAATGTAATGACACGCGCCCATTATCCCGGCTACATGTGCATACGTATCAGATTTTATATCTTCTTGAACACAATAATAAATAGTTAGGTACCTGAAACAACTCAGCGGTCCTAGTATCGTCATATATCTTCAATTAAGTCACCTTACACAGGGCCATGATGAAAACACGTTTTTAATTTGTATAATATGTTTGAAAAAAAATATTGATATACCCCTTTAGGGAGATGGTGCCAAGTGATCTTCATGGACTGGACATTTGTTTGCACTAGATCATGATTTCTCCAGTCACAACCACAATTAAAGGCGCGTTACACTGCATGAAAACATGCGTTTAATGACATTTCCGGAAACTTCAACTCTACTTAAAGACGAACATGCAAATTTACCTTCACATTTAATTGAAAACAAAGTTCATATATTATTGCGAATACGTGATTCCATTATATTTGGAATTTCATCCAAAAAGTGTGACATTTACTTTAAGGTAAAACATATGTGCTACATTTACATCGTGTTTAATTTGTATTATTTTTCAACATTAATCATACCAGTAACTATCATAGAACATTGAATCATTGTATAAATACATAACATTTAAGTATAAGTAAAATCCAACTATCAGGTAAAAATAATATTACGACGAATTTGACCTTTACGTAGATTTAATTCTGATTTACTTTAAAGTCAACGTTGACATAATTCAGATATAATTGTCACTCTTCTCCATCATTGTATGTACGAGTAAATGCAATACTTCACAGAATAAATACGCATTTACTTAATATTTAGTTATGAGTAAAATCCAGCTTTCAGTAAAATAATATTACGACGAATTTGACCTTTACGTATACTGTATTTAATTCTGATTTACTTTAAAGTCAACGTTGACTTAAATTAGATATAATTGTCACTCTTCTCCATCATTTTATGTACGAGTAAATGCAATACTCCACAGAATAAATACGCATTTACTTAATATTTAATTAAAAGTAAAATCCAGCTATCAGGACAAAATAGTATTATAACGAATTTGACCTTTACGTACATTTAACTCTGATTTACTTTAAAGTCAACTTTGACTTAATTCAAATATAATTGTCACTTTTTTCCATCATTGTGTGTACGAGTAAATGCAATACTCCACAGAATAAAAACGCACACAATGAACTCTAATATGATATCAGTTAAACACAAGATGGGACATGGTGGGTGGGGTCGTGCGGCCGACTGATTGACAGTGTTTGTATAAATTATGAGATGTGGGGTTGGCGGGTGTAAGGATATGGTGGTGTGGCTTATTGATAAAATGTACAAAGCGATCGAGTGGGAGAGAGGGTGGGATTGTGCTAGGTGGTGGGCTCCACAGAGGCTACTTGTTTAGCTAACTAGCAGCCAATCGCCTCCCTTTGAGGCAGTTATTGTTTGAAGCTTTACTCCGGCGACTCCGGAGCTACCGGGGGCGTGGAGGTTTACATCAGCTAATGCAATGTCAATGTGAAATAACTTTGATTTCACATTCTTTAGATGTGTGCGAGTTTCCCCATTACCCTATTATGTTACTGCATGAGCGATTGACTTAAACTTTTTAAAATGTCTATGTTTATGATGAAATCACCACATCGATGGGATCTATGGCGTTGTCAGCGTTCTTGTTATTCGACAAACTGCTTTGTGTAATGTTTCTTTATGTGCCATATAACAGCACGAATTATAATTGTAGTCCATAATGTACTTCCATAGTAAACATCATCCAACAGATAAACTAAACCATCACAATCAGTACAGGTAAATTTGATAGTACGCGTATATATATTATCTTTATCATTTACATGTCCTTTAAGCAACACCAACTATACAGAAAATGCGTATGTATTAGACTGAAAAACTGCCATTTAAATTCCAAAACAAAACTAAATCCTAAATAGTATTGGAACAAATAATTGATGAAGGCACGTGTGTCTCTGTGGTTAAATAATCCATGAATTGTAATATTTATCAAATAACTAGTTAATGTGTATCTACCTATACATACAAAGTTGTGAGAAAAAGACCGGCGCTTACTTTTGTTGCAAGAATATGTGAAATTGTTGAGAGTGTTCCGTGGGCAGATTAACTATTAATCCCAGCATAAGACATAACTCCAACAGCCATGTTACGTCCAGACCACAGACTATTGTTAAAACCTGTTATCAAAAGTAGACAGCAGTCATTATCCTCGTTGCGTGATTTGCAACAGTGTTGATGTACAATCTGGCCGGTGACGGCACCGGTCATAGTTTAGAAATGGTAGCAATGTTGACGCCTATACTGATGAGGGACTACACGTGTACCATTCAGCCAGGAAATATCGTTGACACACTGACTCATCACGAAAACACTGACTTCCATTCAGCTAATGAAATATTGCGGATAGGCAGAAAGATCGGGGAATACACTGATCAGCATTATATCTGTTTCCAATGGTGGGTTCAGATAAACAGTGAGTTCAGGATATACACTGGCACAAACTTTAAAGTTTCATATTTGTGAGCGATATAGATCCAGACCGGCTAGGCGCATGCGCAATTAGGAAGTAATGTGCATGTAATACAAAGTATACGGGTGTCAGAGTATTTCGTTTATTTTAGAAACACAGAGCTCGGGCTCATATTGGGCATAGACTATGTGCCAAGCAATGAAACAACAATGATGATTCTGTGACATGTTCCCGTTATCGCTTAGACCCCATATAACTATCAGGGTCTGAACTGCCCGCCATTCAGTCTGGAACATTTGAAATGGTTCTAATACAAGCAGTATATATCATTACTAGACTTCACAAATGCACTACCAGTATTTAATCAGGAGCTCCACAAGCCATACATTTCATGTGGGGGTGGGGCAGTTGGGGGTAATTAGACACATTGTCATATCTACATGTACAGTCTACAAAATGTATAATATTCCAAGTCCTAATTTCTTACTGCAGCACATATGTGTACCTAGTTAACAATAGGAACCATGCGATGTTTATAACCAGTATAGACCCAGATCAGCATGCATATTCGCAGTCTGACCAGGATATCTACTGTTCTACATAGTCAACTAGTGTGAATGTGATAGCAGAATACGCCTCCACGGATATGACAACAGCAACATTCTCAAACTTGAATAGATACTATATCTCCTGGGACACCCAGGGAAGTAGGGGCAAGTCTATTCTCAAATGGCTAAAGAGATAGTATGATCAGATTTTATATGTACGTACGTACGCACGTACATGTACTTTCGCTACTAGTATATCCCAGTTGCATATAGGCAATGTGAAGGTCACTGAGGAAGTATGTTATTGCCAAGGCTGCCAGCGAGGGGATTAGCTTAATGTTGACTGTACATGTACAGTCCCTTGGGAGAAATTCCCACTCATTAGCTGCTAGTATATTTGGAGCGGCAGATATGCCCTTGTTTTCACCCCAAACGACGAATACATGTTTGAAAATCATCCATACATCCATAATAACATAAATGCAAGACAAAGTTTGGTGATCACTGATAAAAATCTAGATTATACAGGGGCGCATATTCATATTGGGGATGCCCCCCCCCAGATTTGTTTAATTCTAGATGCCATTTCCTGCATTCTGCTGCATTTAAGATACAACTTTAATAGGTATCTCATACACATTTTTGTAGATTTATTTTTATTTATATTTTTTGCCAAAATATTGGGGCGGCGGCCGCCGTCCCTGCCGCCCCAGCTCCGGCGTCTCTGTTATATAATGCCAAATGTGCTAGAAAGATGCTTTTACATACGACAAACTGGCTGGGCTATCTTATAATATATATCGCAGCTTTTCCCAGCCCCTAAAACAACTGCCACCAATTACTGGACCAGCTATGAGAATACACGTAATGACGTGTGTGACCAGCGTAGCAACAGGATCTACACTTGTCGCTATTCTGTCAATCGAACATTATAAATTATAACTACATAATGATCATGATATACACTTGCCATAAAGGCCGTGATGCCTCTTTTATCATCCGGCAGCTCAGTTATACAGATCACATACATGTTTACTTCCACAACTTTCAGTCTATCGCGTGTTTTCAAAGTCTGAATCAATACACGTAAATTGCAACAAGCTTAGCCTCTGATGAGAATGTGAATATGAAAGTTTGATCTTCGACTGTATTGAATGTGAATCAAAGTACTGAAAGTACTGCCACAAGAGCTTGACCAGCAGAGCATTTCTTGTTTAATATTTGCATCAAGGTTTTTAGGTACCAAATATATCTGCAACCATGAGTCAGATTCATTGCGGGGCGGGGGGGGGGGGGGGAGGGGGGGGGGGGGGGGGGGGGGGGGGGGGGGGTGTGTGGTTATATCTGGATTCACCTTGTCCGTCCGTTCGTCCGTTCGTAACATTTTGGTTTCCGCACGATAACTTGAGTTCTGTTTGTCCGATATTCATGAAACTTCACATTTGCATTGATATCAATGACTACAAGACACCTATTGAATATGGGTTTTGCCCATCCAAGGTCAAGGTCAAGGTCACTGTTGCTACCAATATACATGCTATTAATAATTGTTGTTTCCGCATGTTAACTCGAGTTCTGTGTTTCCAATGTTTGTGAAACTTCACATGTGTATTTATATCAATGATAGCAAGACACTTATTGAATATGGACTTTCACCATCCAAGGTCAATGTCATTGTTGCTAAAACATGATTGCTGGGTTCACTGGTGTCAGGGTCCAAGCGGGGGTATTCTGTAAGCACTCGCTTACTGGCAAATCTAGTTTCATTCTGTAGCACACCAACGCAACCTTCATGCCCTTGGTCAAGGTCAAGTTACGTGGAAATTTGCGTTTGACTTGAACAATAATTTACTTCTCAGCCATCATCCATATGTTCTTTGCGTAGCCCACCTGTGGGGCCTTCATGCCCAAGCTCAAGGTCATATTACTTAGAAATATGTGTTAAATATTTTGCAATACATGTATTTGGGTTGACGTTTTTAAGTACCAAATAACTCTGCAACCTAAAGTTGGATTGATATGAAATTATTTAAAATTTCCATCTATCATCCACATTTAAATTATGTATGCCACCCACATGACCTTCATGTCCAATGCAAGGTCAAATTGCGTGAATTTTTGTGTTATAGTTGGTTTCTGTGTTCAGGCGGTGGCCGGGGGTATACGTGAGCACCCGCTCACTTGCTATCTAGTTGTTTCACCCTTTACGTGTGTCATTAATATACACGAATGTCATTTAAATTGTATTCCCAGGTACAATTATTGGTATTATTTTGCCTTAGCGGGCGGGCGACGGGCGGCACTAGAACTGAATAAACCTCGTGTCCAATTACCTGTTGCATACTGAATCAAACTTTAAATGAAACTCAGATATCAACTTCGTCATGTTCTATTTAAATGGAGAAAAGAACAACTGGCTTTTTTTGAAGGCCCGAACCCACTATCAATGGTGATCTAGACTTCGGCACAAAACCACTGGACTAAGAAGCACATATGAAAATAGGTATGATGCGTACATTAGAATAGTATTTTTACTTAACTTGTCTGTATTGTGTTTTAAATATCGACCGTTTGTTTGTAAACAATGGCCAGTTTATCATCTGTGGACTATAGGTTGTATACAGTAACGGAGAAATAGACATAAACACAACAACTCAATGTTAAAAATATCTAAGTCATTTACGCGCAAAAGAATAAGTCAAGCTAAAAAAATGGTCGCATGTTGGATATTTGTATGTTGTGGGCAACACTTGGTTATGAAGCTGTCAAAAGTTTGGTGGTCCTATATTGTACAGTAATCAGGTAACATATAAATGAACTTAAACAGGAAAACTTAACGTTGAAAATGACTAAGTCAATAATGCAGAAAAAAATAGGTAACAATAACAATAGTCACATTTTGGATAGTTGTATGTGGTGTGTACAGTAACAAAGAAATGGACATAAACACGAAAACGTAACATTGTACACGCCGCCCGCACGCCGTCATTCGCCCGCCCGGCTTTCGCCAAATTCAATAGCCGGGATTAAACACACGGCTAAAAATGGCCACCAATTATCATAATTTGTCGCATTAAGAGTTCACGTATTTTAATGCTGACCAAATGGCATATCCGATATTTAACTTGGTTTGCTGGTGTGTGGGTGGTGGTAAAAGTCAGATCTGAATACTTAAATGAGGAGGAATAAATAATATTCACCACTGAACTTAGAATACCCCGCCCTAACCCCAAGGCCATACCACATGTATCCGCCTTCCCAAAAGTAACAAGATTAGCACTAATCTTAATACTTGTCAAACCATGTACGACAGCATTCCCGCTCAGATGCTTTTGTGAAGCCTGTTATATTTTGTGTTATTTTCCTATTTATTGTAGTTATTGTTTATGGTGGGGACCGTACACCGCTGATTGTGGAGTGCATTCATTTTATGGCCATATTGTAGACTCTGTAGCCACCGTTGTACACGTGCCATAGATGCTATGGATGTATTGCTACTGTTATGTTTGTCCTTGCTCGTTGGCCCCCTCATGGTTAATTAATCTATTGTATATCCATTGCACGTGAACGTTATTTAAATCCACGCGAATACGAGACATCAAACCAGATATTGAGTATCATTCGGCTTGAAGTACTCATCGAGACATCTTCGTCGGGATGCATAGTAATTTAAAACGTAGAACAAACTATTATCTTGCACACAGGAAAGATACCGCTGAGTTGCGCTCTTTATACACACTGAACTGGTACAAATTAGTGTGTATATAAATGGCACATGTGGTATGCCATTGGTTCGCACCGAGTATGAAACGGACTTATCAAAATTATCACAGTATTTGGACCAGCTCACTCGGTGTTCACTAAATCGACAGTACACATGATGTTATCCGTATTTAACTTGTCAGGCACATGTAATGGTTGAATCCATATAGTCAGCTAATAATTTGTTTCTTTGAACTGACTAATGTACATACGAAGCTATATGTTATTATTATATATGACAAAGTGATAATAGTCGGGTCACAGCTTCATTAAAATCGGCTGTTTTCCTCAAATTACTTTCTAGAATAGAGACTTACATTACACGAGAGGTTATGCTGAATGTATGAAAAGACAGAGTAAACCTTTAGGTTACTCATTTGTTCGCCGTAAGGCCGAGTTTCTTCGTACCAACAATGCTTACTTTTGTGTGTACCAGTTTACTGAAATTGTACTGCCCGTCACCGGGTCAAAGGTCTCATATCGGTTTAATAGCTTCGTATCTCTTATTCCACACGTAAGCGTGTGGTAGCGGACATGCAAACTCAAAACTATACATATATAGACGAAAAGATTATGGTACACTACATGTACCTGCTTAGTATGCGACACGCGTCAATACTATTTGCATTATGAAAGCGATGCGTGTATACTCGTTACATTTTGTATTGTATATAAATTTTCCAACATATATACAATGTGAAATATAGCTATTTCCAGAAAACGCATTCCGGTGGCAATTTTCTTAATATATCAAATGTAATGTAACCTCTATTTTTGCTGATTGTTATTTATGAAATAATATACAACAGTACAACATAGATTTAAATTTCCACAAAGCATATGTAAGCGAAGCTAGTTTAAAAAAGAGGGGTAAAGAGAGAGAGATATATATATATATATAGAGAGAGAGAGAGATCGCACAACTGTCCCATCTTGCAAGTATATATTACAAGGGCATCTACACATATGTTTACGACGGCAAAATAAAACGACTTGTAATATGATGAATGTTTGAATCGTGAACACACCTGGTTTATTGTTATCCACAGTATTGTGCATGTGTGCTATATTGTGAGTTATATCATTTCATCTTGATCAGATGTATTCACTGTGAAAATATTAAATACATGTAGCCAACAAAATATAGCATGCGGATCCTTCTTATTATCCCTACGAGACAACAATGACGACACTAACATGATGGAAAAACAACCAATATTTCTCAAATAACTCTGGCTACACTTGCTAGAAACTAGGATTGTTAATGTGTAAAACACTTATTGTTTTGACACATCTCCATGGCAGCCATCTTGGATTTTTGTATTTGTATTATTTCCACACCCCGTAGTAATGATGCAACACTGTGCATTCAGGAACATTTCTCGCCTTCTTTCTAATACCTCTGAACAGGTTATTACCCTAATTAAAATGCAAACAGGTTTTAACCAAAAACTCAAATTAGCGGCCATCTTGGATTCAATAGCCTCGATATTCACATTATTTGACATCGGCGTCCTTTTTAAATGTATGCAAAATAGTTCGATTTTTACATTTTTCGGGATGGAAACGTTTCTAATTAGTTTTAGAATGTACTTCTCCGTGTGAAACCGCTATAAAATGCTACAAATAAAATTAATATTATAATAGTATCCACCATCGATTCTTTAATAATAAGTGATATTTGGTGGCCATTTTGAATTTATGCAAATTCGACCGATGTTTGACATGTTCTTTGAGCTGGAAACGTTTCTTGTCGGTATTTTAATGTACTTTTCTGTCAGAACCTACTACAAAATCTACAAATATATATACCCAAGATAAGATAAGATAAGATATACTTTATTTACAGAGGGTAACTCGGTTGGTAAAACCAATCTTCCCCCAGGCCCTCTAACATATATACATGCATGAATAAATGACATACAAGCAGAGATATACATGTAAGCGAACATTAATATATACAATTGTGTACACGTACGGTCTAGAAAGAAAGAAGATATTGTTCAAAATCCTTGCGTCAAAGTGGTAAAACCTGGCGTTCTGTCCAATAATCAGTGTTATTCATTATGTATGCATACTTCATGTACTTAGAGCAACACGTTCGTTCCACTTTGCAACATCTGATTCCTTGTTGCGCAATGTTACACCTTCTACTTGTGTGTTGGGTGGGTATGTAATTATTGTGAGCAAGTATTGCCCTCGTTATGTGCAATTGATGACCCGCAGATCAGAACTACATGTAAATTACACGCTCGGAACTCGATTTTGCATCCACACCAGGCAGTTATTTGAGAAGATTTTAAGTGACCTCGAATTCCTAATGTGTAGTGGTATGCTGTTCCAGATGACTGCACCAGAATAGGATCAGCTATTTTTGAACATTATTTCTTCGTTTGGGAACTAAATAAGTCATTCTTTAATTTGATATCAGAGTCACGTTAGTCTGTTCTAGATTTTCTCGCATTTGAAACAGGTTGCTTGTTACTGTATACGTATTCTTTTGCGTAAAAATACAGATGCATCAAAACTCAATATATATATTTAACATTTGCATTGATATATTAAGATCGATGTATTGCCAAAATAAGTTTGTAAGCTCGTCTTTGAAGTTTTATTATTTTCGTGATATTTAAGTTAGAAGACTTCCCCCAGACACAGTACTCAAAATGCGGGTGAATACGACGTGCCTTGTAGTACAATGTTCTGTGTTCTATTGATATGAACGGTTTTATTTTCGAAATAAGCCATATATACGATGCTATCTTCTTGCAGACATTACTAAATTGGTCCCACCATCGACTATGGGGCAAAATGTGATATTTACCGGCAAATTAAATCAATTTTGGGAAGGTTCTCTGGCTGGAACCAATTCTTATCGGTTTTAGAACCACATGTAACATCTTCTAATTGGCCATAAAATCACCGACAACTGTGTTCAAAAAATATACAGGTGGCTCCCAGTCTGGGGCGTGGAGAAATAATATAATATAATTACGTATAATGTACCCGAATGGTCGAGTTCTGTTACGGTAACGTGCGCTGTGAAAGCATCTTATTAGCAGCGGGATTTTCTTCTCACTTCTACCTGTCTAACAAACATTTTTCTCAACAGGTCAATTACTTTTTGTAATATATGTTGAAATCAAATTTGCTACATGACTTGCACACTATACATGTACATTCGCACAGTAAACATGGAAATAATGTTGTTCGCTGTCTTAAATTTGGTCTATTTCGCGCATAGTTTTAACTGTTCAGTTCAGGACCCAACAATTTAAATTAGATACATTCCGTAAGTAAAAACATCATGTAATGAATCTAATTAGTTCACGCATGCGCAAGACCGTTTCCGGCAATTAAACAAAATTCAATGATATTTTTACTTACGGAATGAATCTAATTTAAATTGTTGGGTCCTTAAAAACACCCAATAATTAGGTGTGTATATATATATATATATAAAGTACAGTGTTGTTAAACTATAGATTAAACACATAATGTATAGAAAGGTATAATCGTTCAAGTAATTATTCATCAATTACGAAAAAATCGCCATCCCCAGTGGTTTTTTTCTTCATTTATTTAATGGCATTCCATAAACTATTGATTGTATTATTGTAGCGGAAAAAGCACACTATTGTTATAACATGGGGAGCAGAAAAACGAAAAGTGGGAATTTTTAAAATTACTCCGAAACCTAATGAAATAGTTTGGAACGTATGAACTTAGTAATATACGAAGAAAACGTAACGAAACTTGTAATCTACGGTTATTTTGTCTTCTTTCACAAAAAAAACATAGTTTGACAGCACTTTGGAAATAATTATAATGTGATGTCAAACCATGTTTCTGGTGATGAAAATGTTATGTGTATGCAATAAATAAACAGCAGACGACACAATTTAATTCAGTTTATTAAAGGTTAACGTAAGAATGTGGCAAGCGTAAATATCAGTCTGTTGTTGTAACTGGGGTTAATGTGCTTCTTCAGATTGTAGACCGGCGGGGCATCTCTTAATGGTCAGTATCCAGGCTATAACTTTTAATTTGGCACTTGTATTGTATTAATATAACTTTGTTTCTCAGAATGCTGAACTCGCATGCAACCAACGAATCTGAATTCGTGTTTTACGCCACAGCAACGTATGTCTTACTTAATAGTACACATTAACAAGTATTAAAATAATATATAATTGCAGACTGTTGTCAGGTAGACATCCAATGCATGGGAATTTTTTTAATTAAACATATAATACGTACTATGATTCTGTTTGTAATGGAAATATTCATCTCATGAAAATGACAAATGTTGTTTGCGAAATGTTGCAAATGGGTCACATATGAGTTTTTGTAAATGTAAATGCTTGCATTTAACGACGGCACTTTGCATGTCGGGACCGACTGTTTAAGTCCCCATCCGATATGACTAGGCTATCATGAATTGTCTTGCCCAAGGACACGCCGAAAATTACGACACTGGCGGGATCCCGAGTCCAACGCTCTACCCACCGCGCCATTTCGGCTGACTATACGAGTTGTTTATGAAACAGTCGATTTTGTTACGTCTGCATCACCAGAGCACAACCGGCCGCTAATGTCCGTGCAAATATACAACACGTCACATGAATGGCGGGCTTATAGACTTGGATGTATAATCTGCTAGACGTTAGATGTTATGTGCAGAATACCATTTTTTACTGCGTGTGTACGAGTATATTGTGCATACATATCTAAATGTTGGTCCACGTACATAAATGCAGGTGTAGGTTATACTGCTTAAAAGGTGGATGCTCGGGGTGGTTAAGGCTATTTCGTCACGAGAACCGTTCCAGCGTTTGACCATTCAATGTCTGGCACCCTGTAGTTGATGTCTGCAGCCGGTTTCAGCACATTTTGAAATGTTTACATAGATTGATACTTGGAGCATTGCATACAGACACTAATTCGAGTAGCGACCCCGATCAATATGGAGAGCATTAGTGGTGCAGAATCCGAGATCAGTGATCATGGAGATACGGACTTGTCCTCTACCACGTCCGCGCATAGCTTCAGTCCAGTGGAGTCATCAATGCCTCTACGGAAGAGATCGAAAACCAAAAAGCGGCGCAGAGATCATTCGCCCGACGACTGTTCCGGTATCGACGCAGACAATACGTATTATAATTTATATTTTGTGGTAAAATTAAGCATGTAGATACATGTATGTAACCGACCGAACTTCAAAATTGTACATACGCGACACATAATTATGAATGCAACATTTAACGTGCATGTAATATCCCAAAGATGGGTTAATACCGAGCCTCAGACAAACATATTTAACTACGTTATGATTGGTAAATCATGCATTATTTTATATTGTTTGAATCGCACATTTTTATTTCGTAAACAAAATGCCAATAATGAAACATATAAACAAAGTGTGTGGCTTTGGCTGTAAAATTGGGCTTCTGGAAATTGCAAAGGCTGCAAATGGGGGCATCATCGATCAGTGTGTGGGTGGCACGCTTTCCTACTTGTTTTTTTGTCTGACGTTTCAGTTTCAGTTCTTTCATTACCTTGATTAGAAATTGCTCGTATCTTCTACTGCAGAATGACGTAATACGCCAGTTGGTGAAAAAACAAAATGTGTTGATGGCAAGATCCGAGGAGATAATGAAAACGCTGGTGGAGATACAACAAAACCAGGCCTCATCGAGCATGTCGAGTTCGTTCCATGGAAAGTCTCCGAAGATGTACCCACCAACAATAAGGTACAGGATACGCGTTATTTGACTGTAAATATACCGTATATCTAACCAGGTGAGATCAATACGAGTGATTTGGTCCTTATGCTAAACAAACGAGTGAGCATAGCGAACCGTGACTGTTTAGCCGTGTAGAACCGTGACTGAATCAAAAGCGCATTTATAACTACATCATTTAATATGGACTTGCGGAACATTCATTGTATTGTATGTTACTATTACATGTAATTGGAAGTAGACAAATGAATCAGCAGCCTAGAAAAAGTACACACACGTTCTGCACAGTCATACAGCGTGATTAGAATCTAGCTATTTTGCTGGTATCATTATCGACATCTCGATTGAATGTAGTTAGACAAAACTGAAACACGGAGAATGTTCAAATGCATTTACATGTGAACCCTCTTATAGACAAGATAATAGCTTAGTGATCCATTATTACCACATAGTGAGCAGTGTTCACCCCGACCACACTGCGCATATGGGCATTCTGGTGTGGAGCTACACTGGTCACTTGTGATAATAAACCGAGTACGCCGATAAGTAGAATTAACAAATCTCTATGCCATTTGTGTATGCAAACATGAGCTAAAACTGTGTCACCCCTCATACGACTGCTCATTTTAGGTGTCAATTATTGTCAACAATTTGTTTTTATATACATTCATTCATAGTGCTATTCATATATTTGAAAGTGACATATAGGTCCATAGGGCCGGGTGTTTCTGTCAATATTAGAATTTCATACAAGTGTGTTATATTTAACACATGTGACTACAACAAACTAATTACTGACTTAGTTACTTATACATAGAATATTAGTATTTGGATTTATTATTTGGTTTTTATTACTAGTTTACATCCAGCCGGATATGCGGATACATGTCTAACCATTTAGCAACCTGGATACATATTGTATCGATATATTGGACAGAATAAATTAATCATTGCATATTAACACTTACTAGGGCCAAACTATCATCTGCGGACTATAGGACATGGAAATGCTTCACGACGTAAACCGAAATAATAATATACGCCCCCCCCCCCCCAATCCCTGCAAATTGGTGAATACTAGTGTATTATGATAAATAACTAGAAATGGACGCTTGTCGACAAGCGCATGTGTATCCCCCTCCCCAGATACACAAGTAGTTTGAAAAAAGGGTGTTCGAGTTAAGCTCCGGAGACAAAATCAGTGACGGAAAAACAAAGGGAGATAACTAAAAAATTAATTATGCAAGAGTTGTCATTCTTGCGTGACACACTTTTATGGTCGTGGTCTATGCATGTGTGAAGTTTCATGAAAATATTCAAAAGGGTGTTCGAGTTATGCTCCGGATACGAAATCAGTGCACGAAACAACAAAGGGAGATAACTAAGAAATTAACGACGCAAGAGTTGTCATTCTTACGTGTGACACACCTTTGGGTCGTCTTCTATGCATGTGTGAAGATTAATAAACTAGAAAATGTGTTCATAGAACACGGATGTCCCACATATAGCTTTGATAATAAATGAGGCCAAATTCCAAGTCAAACTTTCTTTTACCTGAGTCGTTAAAGTTTTTGAAGCACCAAGTATGTGACCTTGACCCTGGGCTTGGCGGGGACAGGACGAACGTGGATTTGGCACAGGGCGGTAGAGGACCATTAAAGCAATGCATATATGAAATATGAAGCTGATCCGTGAAAGAAAACAGAAATTATAAGATATTAACCTGAGCGTTAAAGTTTTTGAAGCAC
The DNA here is from genome assembly GCA_029237695.1 of Conchocele bisecta. NCBI lineage: Eukaryota > Metazoa > Mollusca > Bivalvia > Lucinida > Thyasiridae > Conchocele > Conchocele bisecta. Next base: position 54,354,855 of record CM055277.1, read on the forward strand.
TAATTATGTGATGTTAACCCTGGGCTTGGCGGGGGCAGGACGAACGTGGATTTGGCACAGGGCGGTAGAGGACCATTAGAGCAACGCGTATATGAAATATGAAGTCGATCCGTGAATGGAAAGAAAAATTATAAGATATTTACCTGAGCGTTAAAGTTTTTGAAGCACCAAGTATGTGACCTTGACCCTGGGCTTGGCGGGGGCAGGACGAACGTGCATTTGGCACAGGGCGGTAGAGGACCATTAGAGCAATGCGTATATGAAATATGAAGATGATCCATGAAAGAAAACAGAAATTATAAGATATTTGGCGGTAGAGGACCATTAAAGCAATGCATATATGAAATATGAAGCTGATCCGTGAAAGAAAACAGAAATTATAAGATATTTACCTGAGCGTTAAAGTTTTTGAAGCACTAAGTATGTGATGTTAACCCTGGGCTTGGCGGGGGCAGGACGAACATGGATTTGGCACAGGGCGGTAGAGGACCATTAGAGCAACGCGTATATGAAATATGAAGTCGATCCGTGAATGGAAAGAAAAATTATAAGATATTTACCTGAGCGTTAAAGTTTTTGAAGCACCAAGTATGTGACCTTGACCCTGGGCTTGGCGGGGGCAGGACGAACGTGCATTTGGCACAGGGCGGTAGAGGACCATTAGAGCAATGCGTATATGAAATATGAAGATGATCCATGAAAGAAAACAGAAATTATAAGATATTTACCCGAGCGTTAAAGTTGTTGAAGCACTAAGTATGTGACCTTGACCCTGGGCTTGTCTGGGGCAGGACGATCGTGGAATTGGCACAGGGCGGTAGAGGACCATTAGAGCAATGCGTATATGAAATATGAAGCTGATCCGTGAAAGAAAACAGAAATAATAAGATATTTACCTGAGCGTTAATGTTTTTGAAGCACCAAGTATGTAACCTTGACCCTGGGCTTGGCGGGGGCAGGACGAACGTGGATTTGGCACAGGGCGGTATTGAACCATCAGAGCAATGTGTATATGAATCATGAAACAGATCGGTCGAAGGATGAAGAAATTACGAGACATACCCGAGTGTTAAAGTTTTGTGAAGGACGGACGGACGGACGGGAGGACGGGACGCACGTTCCTACGAATGAAAAATGGGTTTTTACTGTATAAAAATACCCAACAAGAGTACCCAACACTATCCTAACCCTACCCAATAAGATCCCCGTACGCTTACAACAAGTACCCATTCGTGTGTGCGGACGGACGGACGGACAAGGGTAACACTAAATGCCCCCTCCACTATCGTGGTGAGGCATAAAAATATTCCAAAGGGTGTTCGAGTTATGCTCTGGATACGAAATCAGAGCATGAACCAACAAAGGGAGATAAGTAAACAAGAATTCCGCGGAATCAAATGCCTCGCCTTGTCCCGCCTTGACCTCGAGCCTGGGCCCGAAAGCAATTTTCACTGGCCCGAACATATTATACAATTATTGACTAGTGAGCCATGGAATATCAGATTATATTCTATGGCTCACTAGTCAATAATTGTTTTATTATATGATAATAGTCTCTATATAGCACTTACGACCTTATGCTACTAGACAAAAATTTAAAAAGAATTTGAAAAAGAATTTGAAAAAAAAAATGAAAAAAGAAAATGGAAAAAAAAGTTTAAAAATTAAAAATAATAATGCTTGCTACTGGAGCCAAGAATTTTTTTTTAATAGTCCTATATTTATCTACATATATCTGAACAGGTCCACATAATGCCACAATATTTTCAACACAGTTTACGGAAATGTAATATCCAATGTAGTAATTTACCTGTATAAATTACCTGTGGTCAAGAGTGGTCAAGAGTGGTCAAGAGTGGTCAAGACTGGTCAAGACTGGACATTTGCACATGCTAGCACATGCACAGGTGAATTGTTCACCCAGTCTCTATTGTTCTCTCTAGAGAGCACACGAGAAAAGGTGTACAGAGCAGACGAGAAAACGGGTCTTCATGCATTATTGTCCAGTTTGTAGAGTGTGCAAAACAAAAAAGGGAGATAACTCAAAAATTAGCTACGCAAGAGTTGTCATTCTTGTGCGCGACACACCTCCGTGTCGTGGTCTATGCATGTGTGAAGTTTCATGAAAATATTCCAAAGGGTGGTCGAGTTATGCTCCGGACAGGAAATCAGTGCGCGAAAACAAAAAAGGGAGATAACTGAAAAATTAGCTATGCAAGAGTTGTCATTCTTGTGCACGACAAACCTTCGGTTCGTGTTCTAATTGAATGTGTGAAGTTTCATAAAAATATTCCAAAGGGTGGTCGAGTTATGGTCAATCAGTGCGCAAAACAAAAAAGGGAGATAACTCAAAAATTAGCTATGCAAGAGTTGTCATTCTTGTACGCGACACACCTTCGGGTCGTGGTCTATGCATGTGTGAAGTTTCATGAACATATTCCAAAGGGTGGTGGAGTTATGCTCCGGACACGAAATCAGTGCGAGAAACAAAAAAGGGAGATAACTCAAAAATTAGCTACGCAAGAGTTGTCATTCTTGTGCGCGACACACCTCCGGGTCGTGGTCTATGCATGTGTGAAGTTTCATGAAAATATTCCAAAGGGTGGTCGAGTTATGCTCCGGACAGGAAATCAGTGCACGAAAACAAAAAAGGGAGATAACTAAAAAATTAGCTATGCAAGAGTTGTCATTCTTGTGCACGACACACCTTCGGTTCGTGGTCTAATTGAATGTGTGAAGTTTCATAAAAATATTCCAAAGGGTGGTCGAGTTATGGTCAATCAGTGCGCAAAACAAAAAAGGGAGATAACTAAAAAATTAGCTATGCAAGAGTTGTCATTCTTGTACGCGACACACTTCGGGTCGTGGTCTATGCAAGTGTGAAGTTTCATGAACATATTCCAAAGGGTGGTGGAGTTATGCTCCGGGCACGAAATCAGTGCGAGAAATAAAAAAGGGAGATAACTAAAAAATTAGCTAGGGTGTTCGAGTTATGTTCCGGACAAGAAGTGTCTGCGGCGGACGCGGAGCGGACGCGGCCCGCTGTCAAATCCATAGTATCCCCCGACGGAGTCTGGGGGATACAATAAACCATTGTTATACACCCCCAATGCCCATAATATGTAATAAAAGTTAGTATGTGATTAATTGTTCGGAAGCGCGACACATATGCAATTTCAGTGGTACCTGACAACAACCTGTTCATGTATGTACTTTCTGACGCATTTTAAAAAATATCAACTTGTACATTGCTGCCTTTGTGTTACATTGCTCCATGTAGACATGACTTATTCCAGTTGAACGGATAGTTAAACAGTGCGCGAAGATTCAATTGGTATATACGGGCGTATGCAGGTCCAATTTTGCACTGTTTCAACTTTTTATGTACTCGACCACAATTTATAGTTTAATTTCCTTTCAACTGAAAATGTCAAGATATGTATGTTTACTTTTAGCGTAATTCTAATTTTATCTATAGATAAAATGTGATTTACTTAGAAAGTAAACATTAAGTTGTAACGACCTTTAATTCAAATTAAATAAATTAATTAAATTTCCGTAAATTTGGCATTTAGTGCCATGTTTATACTACTGGTTTACCGGCCACTAATAACTGTACCATTACACATTCAGTAAATGATTAATTTTCGACGTGTTTAAGCATGCTTAAATTTGTGACACTGTCTGCATTAATTGACTAAGTATTATGTAAATGCCACGACTGGAAGCTGTAAGCTGAGATTTACAGACAATTAAATATCAGATATAAGGTGGTTGTATGTCGTTTACTGTACCGTAAACGTGGCATTGGTGAACACATTGAATGAAAAAGAAGCAGATTTCCACAAAAGTATACGGAAAATTTATTGAAAGTTTGTTCTATTTACTTTCAAGTAAATTTGAAATATCAGAAAGAATTCATTATGACGTAAAGTTGGAATATAAGTCGAGTTTTGTGTCACGCAAATACTGAGATTTATAGTACATATTTGTTCTTGTAAATCGGGAATATTAAAAATATCAGATTTAAGTGTGGTTGTATGTCGTTTACTGTACCGTAAACGTGGCATTGGTGAACACATTTAATGATCAGTATACAATAGAGTTTAGTGTATTTACGGATTCGGCAACACGAACTTCGAGTATGCGGAAATCTGGGTAAATCCAACATATACGTGAATATAATTTGGAATTATAGTTCACATTGAATGAAAAAGAAGCAGATTTCCACAAAAGTATACGGAAAATTTATTGAAAGTTAGTTCTATTTACTTTCAAGTAAATTTGAAATATCAGAAAGAATACATTATGACGTAAAATTGGAATATAAGTCGATTTTTGTGTCACGCAAATACTGAGATTTAGTACATACTTGTTCTTGTAAATCGGGAATATTAAAGGATTTAATATGACTTAAATATTACATTTAACGGCGTATGTTTGGCGTTTACGTTTGTCTTAAATTGCACATTTGCACTGACTTTGCGTTCACTATTATTTACGAAAATCAGCAACTTAACTTTGTCTGTATATTTCAACTTTAACCATATTTACCTGTTCAACAAGTTAACATATTCAATTGATTTACGTTAACATGTATTTGCAAGTAAATGTTGCCGATTACGTGCTGCGAAAACACGACGTATACTACAAGTTTATTCCAAATTTACTGACAGAGTAAATTCCATTCTATGGCGTTAAACTTGGAATTACGTTTAAGTTGAAGTAGCATTTAATTGTTTATTAAACGCGTATTTTCGTGCAGTGTTAGTAGCAGTTTACTCGATCTTGCGGTTGGTTTGGATTGGTAGCAATATACAGGTAACAAAGTCACATTACACATGATGGTAATGAAACTGGTATTGCATACATGCAGTTACATACGTAATCGTGCTTGATAATGCTGCAGAGAATTTACTCTGCCAACATAAGACGTGTATCAGAATACATGGTATATTTATGACGGAATTTGAAATTCACCTAATCCAAGCCGGAATTTGAAATTCACCTAATCCAAGCCGGAATTTGAAATTCACCTAATCCAAGGCGGAATTTGAAATTCACCTAATCCAAGCCGGAATTTGAAATTCACCTAATCCAAGGCGGAATTTGAAATTCACCTAATCCAAGCCGGAATTTGAAATTCACCTAATCCAAGCCGGAATTTGAAATTCACCTAATCCAAGCATGCAACAATCCTGGTACATGTACTACATTTAGATGGTTCCTATCCTCTTCTAAATGCACCCATCTGGGGCCCGTTTCACTAAACATCTTACGACTAAAATGTTCGTATGTGCAAATTTAGGATCGTCTGTAAATTTCAATTTATGGATTTACATTTACTGAGCATAGGCTGCAATAATTATTTACAAGAAAACAATGTTAATGTGAAATTTGCAGATCATAATTTTTCACTTACGAACATTTTAGTCGTACAAAGTTTAGTGATACGGCCCCCTGGATCCGCGTTATATATGTTTGTTTGCACTATATTCATATATATTTTCGACGAAAAGTTTGTTGGGGTTTAACGGCCTATCAACAGCTAAGGTTATTTAAGGCCGGGTCAATGGGTTTAGTACTCAATGCCATATAGTACCTGTACAAGTACATGTACATGTTCAAGTACATATACAAATGGGGGGAAAATCCCAAAATCAGAACTGAATATTTACAATAACAAAACTTTATATTCAGCCCTGAAATCAGAATAATCCTGATTTGATGCCAGGTCCTTGGTACACCAGAATCACTTGGCCCCTCCCAAAAGCAGTATGATCAGTAATACTCTTATTACTTTTATAATGGGCAATAACCCAATTCAACTCCCAGGTAACAAAAGAGCCAAAGATAAAAACGTACCTGAGGGCCAAACCAGGCAAATCGCGATTCCTATATGGAGCAACCCCTATCGTTAATTTACGCTGTCTCGTTCGCCCGACCACCACCCACGAATGTATTCACTGATATATTTAATGTTATAAATATATATATATATATTTACATTAAACTCTTATGTGGTAGGTTCCTGATTTTGTACAACTATAACTTACAACTAAATTTCATTTTAGATAATTACATTAATGCAACGCAGAAGACGAGGATAGCCGAAGAAACGTCAAATTTGGAGTCTGATGGAAATTCATATAGGACACCTGCTAGACTCATAATGGAAGATTCGGCCAGTGAAGGTATGCAACTATCAATAGTGATATTGGCAATAGTACAACCGTGATAGCAAAATGGCAATACAATGGAACCTCTCAAAACCGGACACCCTGTGAGGTCCCCAGGGTTTCCGGTTTAGAGAGATACCACTAATTAAACACTCGATGGTCACGTTTTGTCATTTTCTGTTATGAACAGACAGGACAATGACATAAATTACATTGCAACCCATCTAAATAAGACACAATGGGATCCCCATGATGTTCGCTTTAGAGGGGTTTCATTGTACTACATGTATATGGTGGCTCGTTATGGACATTTCGTCTCTTCGTTTCTTCGTGGCGCCGGAACGTAGATTAACGTGGCGAAGAAAAGAAACGAAGTTTAATAATTAAACTTCGTCTTTTCGCCACGCTACTTGTCGTCTTTTAGCCCTGAAGGGACGATAAGTATCGCCCGATCAGAACGATAATTTGCAATTTTACGCCTAGAAAATAGCGCCCCTTAGCCTTCGTTTCTTCGTTTCGTCGCCACGCCGTTTTACGCCTACAGGACGCTATTTATCGTTCCGTCGCCACGAAGGAACGAAGCCGCGAAAAAACGATCGCCTCTTAATTTTCGTTTCTTCCGTCTGTTATTGATTTAAATATTGTTACATTCTTGTCAGGATATACACTGTTTGCGAAACTACGGTCAATTTTCTTGTCCGTTATGTTGTAAAGGTAAACACAACTATATACAAGTCGATGTAGTTTATGATCTTCTTTGAGATTAATACGTGGCTTGTTTGATATCGGCCTAGGTATCGGCTCTCGGTAATGTGGTATCAGCCCGACACCTTCGGTCTCAGGCTGATACCAAGTTACCGAGGGACGAAATTCGAAATACAGAACCTACAAATTTAAATTCCCGGCATCTGTCAAAATTTACGCAGCCGATAAAGTAAACATACGCAATGCGCATGCCCAAATGAACTGGTTAATTATACGCGCGCGAGACATAGTATCGGACTGGAAACGGCGGTATCAGACTAGTAACGTTGGTATCAGACTATAAATGGCAGTATCAGACTAGAAGTTTCAGTATCAGACTGGAAAACACGCCGTATCAGACTGGAAAACACGCCGTATCAGCCTGGACTGTGTACGTTATTGCTGAAGGCAAATACAGGCAATTTCAAGGCAAAAATTGATATCTAAGTAATAATGTGGAATATTCGTTGACCCCGATTACATTAATATGTATATAGCAACATATAATACAATGTCTAATAATATACTGATGTGCCGGGCAATATTCAATCCACCGCCCTCAAAAACATGGACATTCATATTGCAGGAAAGGCGGTACAACATCAGACGATGGAAGACCATGTCCTGTCAGGCTGGAGTCACGGAGAAGAACGGGTCGTATAAAACAAAGCGCCAAGGAACACACTAATCAACCGGATCCTGATCGTGGTGTAACAGCCAAAGTGACGTAAGAAGGTTACGTAAGAAGGTCAAAGTGACGTAAGAAACAACTTAATAACAGTTTTGGTATGATTGCAAATAATTGTTGATTACTGATACTGATCTTTGTGCATTTATAAATATAACAAAGAGGGCCGATTCCGTCATCCCTCACCCAAAAAGGAAAATATACATGTATCTATTTAGAAAATAAAACAGACACACGTTGTATTTTATAGGCGAAATCAGCATATACGAATGACGTCTTCAAGTCTGCACCGGCCATCATTTTGGAGTCGAGAAATGGCGTTGAAGGGACCATAGGTGTCGGTATTGTAGGATGTTAGAAGGGCTCCTATGGCATATGATCATGGGCGTCGCGAATAGCTTCCCAGATCAAAACCTGATAATTTGCTGCTGACTGACGGTACGTCTCGAGGTCGAGCAGTGACGAGAGCCAGAGACGATAAAGGTGTGGCGACTGAATGACAGCTCTCCGACGGAAAGTTGAGCGAGTGAGTGAGTGAGTGAATAGGGTTTAACGTCCGCTTTTCTGACATAGAGGTACAAGCCTCAGGGAGTCTACACGCAGACGGGTCAACGGGGTCGAGTCCCGTATCCACCTGTCCAAGGGGGGTAAATCCCAACTTCAGAACTCAATATTTACAATCAAAATATATATTCAGTCCTGAAATTAGAACAACCTGATCTGGTGCCAGGCCCTCGCCACACCAGCATCATTTATCCCATCCCCTAAAAGTAATAGGATTAGCGCTAATCTTACTTTTATATATGGGGCATAGCCCGACTCAACTCTCACATACAAGAAAGCCAAAAATGCACACGAGGGCCAAATCCGGTATAGTGGGTTCCGGAAAGTATGAACCCAATCGTTAAGCCAGTTTAGTCGCCTTTTACGACAAGCAATGGCTACTGCAGCACTATTCTCAGGATCAGTTGATCCCGCCCCGGTGCCTGCACGGGGCTCGACGGAAAGTTGAATAAAAGCGACAGTCAGCTGATGAAAGACGTACTGAAAACGAGGCTGGGCGAACAGGCATTCAACAAGACACGATACGGCTATCACAGCGCATAAGAATGAAGCATTCAACTGATCAAGTGGAGTAAATCTGCCAGAAAACTTTAACTATGGGCGGAACTTCACAACGAGGGTATCATTATTCAACAATACTGAAATATAATTATGGCATTGCAGCATCTATACGACAAAAGCTAAGTCGCATATCGGGAGGGCTCGGCTTCTCTGCATTGGCAAACATTGCACTGAATCGTCTGTACACCGAGTAAAACCTGCACTCAATTCCAACGACGGAATATTTTGGAAATTAATAGCTATTAGATGCGGCCGCAGCTAGGCAGGCGAATGAAAACCTAACAGTCAGTCACTTAAAACAATACTGCATGTATGATGATGGTGACAATCAATCTCATAAACGAGTAGGTCAGGCTCGGCAGAACAAGTATAAGGTAATTATACATATCAGGCATTTATCATAAGACATTGAAGAAGCAAGTAACCTGAGGAACAGATGTGCAACATCTATGAAATTTCGTTGTATTTCTGAATTGAAGCGGCGCACCGTTTGTATGAACGCAACATGGCCATGCTGGAACAGAGCATGCCAAAAGGCAAATATACCATGGGTCTTTCCTCCAATGGATACTGTGGTAGTGAGTGCGCGCAACCCCAATTTGGCAATCGGAAGTTTTGAATAGGTCGAATGTAAGAAAATGGGGCGAAAAACTGCACAACGGATACAGCTATACGGCGGAAATATGCAACAACTCTTTCTTTAAGAAACCTTTCTTTAACATCTAGTATATTTGTTATCGTCAGGACTCCTTAAACCAGTTACGATGAAAGTTTCGTCCATGGAAGAGGAAGCAATAAATCGTAAGCAGACGCTGCGAATGAAGAAACGATCAATGCTCTCATCAAACTATCAAACATATTGAAGAGAAAACTCGTTCACCTCATGTACTGTCGTGATGGTGAGCAGCTTCGAAATATCACGACAGGAAAGCCGCTAACATTATAGTTAGCCTGTGGCAGACAAGTCAGCGGAGAAAGTTGTGGAACAGCTCAGTCCACACCAATACCGATACCGATGTGGGGTTGGCGCAAGAAATATACTTTCTGAGGGTAAGAAAGATTATGTTCGCAACTTAGACGTCATTAGCACGGGTGCTAACGTGTCATTTGACTTCGACTAGTATTGTACATGTTATCATGTCTTGTGCGGTAAGAACATGGTCATGGTAATGGTGGTATGGATGTGTTCAAAATGATCACATGCACCAAGTGTCCAAATATCGGAGTAATCCGTAAAAAAACATTAACTTTATACCATGATGAAGAAACTTGTAAAAACTTGTAATCGATAACCAGATGACCGCGCCCCGCATGTCAAGCCCGCCGAGGCATTTGCTGGCCTCAGAGTGTATTTATTTGAAGTTTGAATTAAGGGTTGTGGAGATATAAGGTATGTAAATGCTTTAACGTAACATAAGTCATTGACCTTGATTTAAGGCTATGCAATGAAAATATGGATGATAATAAAGAATTATTTGAAGTTTGAAGTAAACCGGAGTAAGTTTTGTGGTGCAATAAGGTATGTCAAAACTTTAACACAAATTTTAAAGTCATTTGACGTTGACCTTGGGCATGTGGACCACATGGACAGGCAATATAATGAAAATATGGATGATGAATAAGAAGTATTAGATGTTGGAAGTATATCGGAGTAAGTGTTGTGGAGATATATGGTATGCAAAGATGTTAACACAAATTTCAAAGTCATTTGACCTTGCAGACTATGGAATGAAAATATGCATGATGAAAAGGAAGCTGGACGTAAATTGGAGTGACAATTGTGGAGATATAAGGTATGTAAAAACTTTAACGCAGATTTTATAATAACCCAAACTTCTAAGTCATTTGGCCTCAACCTTGGAGCACAGGGGCCGCATGAATGGGACACATAATGAATATATGGATGGTGCCCAATAAGCATACAAAGCTTCAAGCAAATACAACTTTACAGAGATAGTGGGTATGTGAAAATTTTAACGCACATCTTGACAGAAACTTTAAAGCAAACTTTGACCTAGGGGCACAGTGGCCTCATGAGTGGGACACAGAATTAATATTTATCCCGTCAACACGTGCGTATGTTCCGTGAAACACGGTGCCGTGAAACATTTTTGATATCTAGTCAAAACTATTTTTGCATTTTACAGCCATTTGTAGATGTTGACGGGATAAATAGAATAGTAGGTTAGTGCCGTGAATGGGAAAAAAATATCTGGAGCGGCACGGAAAATGGGATGTGCTCGGCAGAGCCTCGCCCATACCGTTTCCTGAGCCTTGCCAGATATTTGTTCCCATTCACGGCACTAAACTACTATTCTAAATATGTATCATGCCCAATAAGCATACAAAGTTTCAAGCAAATAGATCTAAGGCTTAAGGTTACAGAGATAGTAAGTAGGTATGTGAAAACTTTAACGCACATTTTGACAGAAACATTAACGCAAACTTCTAAGTCAGTTGACCGTGACCTATGGGCACAGGGGCCTCATGAGTGGGACACAGAATGAATATATGGATGATGACCAATAAGCATACAAAGTTTCAAGCAAATAGATCCAGTAGCCGATTTCATCAACATTGCAAAGTATACTTATCTAGCAAAGTGTACTTTGAGGGAGTAATCATTTATTTTTCCCGAAATGCATTATGTCATATAGAACTAACGACTGCATATATATGATGATTAAAAGTATGCAGAATTATTATACTGAATTTATTACATTATCACAGCCAAAATGGCTGTGATAATGTAATAAATTCAGTATAATAAAAATTCATAAATTTATCATTAAATTGAAAATTTCTCCCTCAAAGTATACTTTGCTAGATAAGTATACTTTGCAATGTTGGTGAAATAGGTTTCAAGCAAATAGATCTTACAGTTACAGAGACAGTAGGTATCTGACACTTTAACGCACATTTTGACAACAAATTAACGCAAACTTCAAAGTCATTTGACCTTGACCTTGGACACAGGGGCAACATAACTGGGACATATAATAAATATATGGATGATGATGAATACGCATGTGAAGTTTCAACTCAATGCGACTTAGGACTGCAGAGATATAAGGTATTTAACTTTAACGCATATTGCGGACGGACGGACGGACGGACGGACGGACGGACACCCGGACGTCATTATGATCACTATGTCTCGCTTTGCGCAAGCGGGCTCGACAAAAAAACAGCATTCACAATACCATTCCACGTTTTAGTCCCCATCCCCGTGAGTGAAAGAAGGGTGGTTAAGGATTTCTGATCATGATGAACGTTATGTTCCATGTGAAGTTTAAGTTACTATTTCTTGTGCGAGTCTAAACCCTTAATTGGGTCACTATGGCGGGAATCAGCCAGCTGAAAGCTGTGATAAAAGGACGAGTATGGAGGTGATGCGTCCCATTCTTTCTGAATCTGTCACCAGAATCGGTTAAATATTTTACAGTGTTTTGCATTGTGTTTTTCGTAAATTTTGTTGTTGGAAATTCTTTGGAAATCATGACGACAATCGGAACGCAGACTGCCAATGAGCTGATGAATGTGCTCTTTTAGGAGTTAGCTGTAGTGAAGCAGGATCGGGATTCCAGGAAGCTGCGTTACACGCGGCTAAGACGCCAGGTGGAGGTAACCCATATATTTATGTATCTTGTACTTAATATATTGTGCTCATGTTTCTGCGATCAGTGCAGACCCAGATTAGGACGATCTAAATTTTCTAAACATCCTTATTCAACTCCATAAATTATATTATAGCAGAGTTAGACCAGCTGCATATAGAGCTGGTATAGCTCTGCTATAGTATTTGTGTCATGTACTGAATAAATGGGGCCTTGGCTTAAAAACCTACGTAGTTATACACCTGTATGAATGCGATATTACAACTGTAGGTCCCCAGTTTATGCAGTGAAACCTCTATAAACCGTACAACATGGCATGTACCCAATGTATACAGTGGAAAATCTCTAAATATGACACCCTGGTATGTCCCTACTACATACAATGGTATTCCAGTCCGTGATTTCCGTTATCAAACCGTTTCATGCGATTGACCTGGATCGGCAGTGGCTGTAGGTCACTAGAGATGCCACCCAGGAGGCCCTGGCCGAGGATATTGATCGGCGGAAAGAAGCAGAAGCCAAACTTGTAATGATTCTCGCCGATATGCACGCCGAGACGCCGGTAAGAAATACTATAAATACTATTTATGACATTAAATATATCAGTGAAATTCTAATACATTGGACAAAAAAGACAAGTATATATTTACATTAATCTCTTATGTGGTAGGTTCATGACTTTGTACATCTATAACTTACAACTAAATGTCAGTATAGATAACTGCATTAATGCAACGCAGAATGCGAGGATGGCAGAAAACACATCAAATTTGGAGTCTGATGGACATTCATGTAGGTCACTGCTAGACTCATAATGGAAGATTCGGCCAGTGAAGGTATCCTATCAATAGTGATATTCGAAATAGTACAACCGTGATAGCAAAATGGCAATACAGTGGAACCTCTCTAAACCGGACACCCTGGGAGGTCCCCAGGGTCTCCGGTTTAGAGAGATACCACTTTAATTAAACACTCGATGGTCACGTTTTTTGTCAGTTTCTGTTATGAACAGACAGGACAATGACATAAATGACATTGAAATGCATCTAAATAAGACACAATGGGACCCCCATGATGTTCGGTTTAGAGGGGTTCCATTGTACTACATGTATATGGTGGCTCGTTATGGCCATTTCGTCCCTTCGTTTCTTCGTACCCCGGAATGTAGATTAGCGTGGAGAAGAAAAAAAGAAACGGAAGTTTAATAATTAAACTTCGTCTTTTCGCCACACTTCTTATCGTCTTTTCGCCCTGAAGGGACGATAATTATCGCACTGTCAGGTCGATAATTTGCAAATTTACGCCTCGCAAATAGCGCCCCTTAATCATCGTTTCTTCAATTCGTCGCCACGCTGTTTTACGCAACATGACGCTATTTATCGTTCCGTCGCCACGAAGGAACGATAATTATCGCCTCTTAATCTTCGTCTCTTCCGTCCGTTATTGATTTAAATATCGTTACATTCTTGTCAGGATATATACTGTTTTCGAAACTACGGTCAGGATTTTCTCGTCCGTTATGTTGTAACGGTAAACACATCAATATACACGTCGATGTAGTTTATGATCTACTGTGGAATATTCGTTGACCTCGATTACATTAACCCTTTCAACCCTAAGTAACTGTAATGGACTGTGATATGCTAATTTTCCGACCAATCCAATCGTCACAGAATGATTTTCAGATTAGTCAATTTATGAAAAGGGAATGTTTATGTTCTAAAAAATATGAAAATGACTTGCAAAAAGTGCAGATCCTCATGTGACGGCTCGTTACGAGCCGGCTCATCTGGATATGCACTGTTTGCGAACCCCGCTATGACGGGCTTTCGGATTCAAAGGGTTAATATTTATATAGACAATAGTAGGGTTATTTTTATTGCATTTTAAAGCTATTTGTAGGTGTTGACAGGATAAATAGAATAGTAGGTTAGTGCCCTGAATGGGAAAACATATCTGGCAAGGCTTAGGAAACGGGATGGGCGAGGCTCTGCCGAGCACATCCCGTTTCCGTGCCGCGCCAGATATTTGTTTCCCATTCACGGCACTAACCTACTGTTCTATTTATCCCGTCAACACCTACAAATGACTATATAAAGCAAAATATATCACCCCAGCCACCGCACATATTCATACGCAGTGATTATGTCGTATTGACAGGATATCAAAAATGTTTCACGGCACCGTGTTTCACGGCACTTACGCACTGTGTTGACGGAATAAATAGCAACATATAATACAATATCTGTTAATATACTGATGTGCCGGGGAATATTCAATCCACCGCCCTCAAAAACATGCACATTGATATTTTAGAAAAGGCAGTACAACATATTACGATGTAAGACCATGTCCTGTCAGGTTGGAGTCAGGGAGAATAACAGGTCGTTTAAAACCAGCGCCAAGGAACACACTCATCAGCGGATCCTGATCGTGGTGTAACGGCCAAAGTGACATAAGAAGGTAACTTAATAAGAGTTTTGGTATGGTTGCAAATAATTGTCGATTATGGATATTTGTGCATCTATAAATATAACAAAGAGGGCCGATTCCGTCATCCCTCTGACACCCAAAAAGAAAATATACATGTTTTATTTAGAAAATAAAACAGCCACGCGGTGTATTTTATAGGCGAAATCAGCATATACGAATGACGTCTTCAAGTCTGCACCGGCCATCGTTTTGGAGTCGAGAAATGGCGTTGAGGAGACCATATGTGTCGATATTGTAGGATGGTAGAAGGGCTCCTACGGCGTATGACCATGGCCGTCGCGAACAGCTTCCCAGATCAAAACCTGATCAAGGTGTGGCGACTGAATGACAGCTCTACGACGGAAAGCTGAATGAAATGAAAGCGACAGTCACCTGATGAGTGAGTGAGTGAGTGAGTGAGTGAGTGAATAGGGTTTAACGTCCGCTTTTCTGACATAGAGGTACAAGCCTCAGGGAGTCTACACGCAGACGGGTTAACGGGGTCGTGTCCCGTATCCACCTGTCCGAGGGGGGTAAATCCCAACATCAGAACTCAATATTTACAATCAAAATATGAGCCGCGCCATGCGAAAACCGGGCTTACTGACAAAATTTTCAGTTTTTACTTTTTAGCGTATTCTGAATTGTACATCTTTTAAAAGCCATATGCCGCCAAAATTATCAATGTATCCCAATTATTTTTCATTTTAGAAGTATTTTTTATGACGCGTGGTAAAAACTTATATGATGTTTTAGATCATTGACGTTGAAATTTTCCTTTCCAAGTGTTTCCCATTAGGCCAAGACAAAGTATGAAAATAATGTTTATTGCAGTTGCTATTAATGTAACGTCATGTTTTGGATTGCGGCCCAAGTAACGTAATTCCGTATGAATAATTTTCAAATAAGGCAGAGTGTTGGCGTTTCCCTGTCTGAAATCATTTTGGGGAATAATAGCGACATTATTTAACATTTCGTATGCGACGACATATTTTAAAGTAGGAAGTAGTCTGCTTATAACATTAATTTTGTAACAAAACACGACGTCGGGCAGATTTGGTAGCGTAATACCTTATAATTGTTGCCAGGTGTCTTTCTTGAGGATCGCATTACCATCGCCTGATTCAGACATGCATTAGTATGCAGTCAGGTGATAAGCTGATGATTTGATACTACAAATCGTGCGAAAAGCAAGTTTATGACCATCAAATGTCCAATTAATTTCAAGACTTTTAGAAAACTCCACCGACCTCACTGTGTGTTTTGTGCATTATGTATTGCTTATACACACACAATGAAGGAGCTGCATTGAAATCACCGATTCTGAATATATTAGAGATATTTTCATGCATTTGTTTTGCCAAATTCAATACAAACCCTGGATATATATGTCATTATATAGATGCGTGTCAACCTCAGTTTATGATAAAATGATTGTCATTAAATGGCATATCATTCGCTAAGTACTGGATAGAATTGTTCAAAAGTGTCTCCATTTACCAAGAAAATAGATGGTAATATCGTTGGCATACAATAGGTTGTTCATATTTAAGATTATTTAGGATTCAAGGTGCAGCGTAAGCGAATACTTCGCTGATATGTAGATATGTAGCCAGTTAAATTATGCGTTCACCATTTTAAATTCATAAGGATAACCGACGAAAGAGAGTGACAATGTCAAAGAACGACAGTTAGGCGACAATGCACAGCGCCTGAAGCATTTCTAAGTCATTGATGCTGCGAGGAACTCGTGCAAGTATCCTTGCTATAATATTTTGTCACGATACCATGGCCATAACGTCAAACATGTATTCACGTTCAGTGACGTTACAAGTACGTGACGTCAAGTCATGACGTCATAATATGGGTACTAAGGTGCAAGGCATTGCGTCTCATATTAGTGAAAGTTTCAGTAAGTTATAATTTTCCGTTTTCTGTTCACACCAGTAAACGTAAATGGGAGGGAAAAATGTGAACTTTTACAGCGACGCTGCAAACGTCATTTTGCCGACGTCGTTTACCGCTTTTCATGACGTTGTCATTAAGCCCGGTTTTCGTATGGCGCGGCCCATATATATTCAGTCCTGAAATTAGAACCTGATCTGGTGCCAGGCCCTCGCCACACCAGCATCATTTATCCCATCCCCTAAAAGTAATAGGATTAGCGCTAATCTTACTTTTATATATGAGGCATAGCCTGACTCAACTCTCACATACAAGAAAGCCAAAAATGTACATGAGGGCCAAATCCGGTATAGTGGGTTCCGGAAAGTATGAACCCAATCGTTAAGCCAGTTTAGTCACCTTTTACGACAAGCAATGGCTACTGCAGTCACCTGATGAAAGATATGCTGAAAACGAGGCTGGGCGAGCAGGCATACAATAAGACACGATACGGCTATCACATCGCATGGATTAAGCATTCAACTAATCGTGTGGAGTAAATCTGCAAGAAAACGTAAACTATTCGCGGAACTTCACACCGAGGGTATCATTATTCAACAATACTGAAATATAATTATGGCATTGCAGAATCTATACGAAAAGCGAAGTCGCATATCGGGAGGGCTCGGCTTCTTTGAATTGCTTCGAAATATCAGGACAGGAAAGCCGCTAACATTATAGTTAGCCTGTGGCAGACAAGTCAGCGGAGAAAGTTGTGGAACAGCTAAGTCCACACCACTACCGATACATATGTGGGGTTGGCGCAAGGAATATACTTTGAGGGTAAGGAATATTATCTTAGCAAATTAGACGTCATTAGCACGGGTGCTAACGTGGCATTTGAATTGGACAAGTATTGTACATTTTAGCATGCCTTGTGTGGTGTGGTAAGAACATGGTCATGGTAATGGTGGTATGGATGTGTTCAAAATGCTCACATGCACCAAGTGTCCAAATATTGGGAGTAATCCGTAAGAAACATTAACGTTAAACCATGATGAAGAAATTTGTATAAACTTGTAATCGATAACCATATGGCCGCGGCCCACATGTCGAGCCTTCCGAGGCATTTGATGGTCTCGGAGTGTATTTATTAGACGTTTGAATTAAGGGTTGTGGAGATATACGGTATGTAAAAGCTTTCACGTAAATTAAGTCATTTGAGATTGATTTGGGGCACGTGGGCCATACGGGTGGGCTATACAATGCAAATATGGATGATACTAAAGAATTATTTGAAGTTTTGAAGTAAATCGGAGTAAGTGTTGTGGAGATAAAAGGTACGTAAAAACTTTAACACAAATTTCAAAGTCATTTGACCTTGGGCATGTGGACATCATAGGCAGGCAATAGAATGAAAATATGGATGATGAATAAAAGGTATTGGATGTTGGAAGCAAATCGGAGTAAGCGTTGTAGAGATATAAGGTATGTAAAAACTTTAACACACATTTCAAAGTCATTTGACCTTGACCTTGCGCATGTGGACCACATGGGCAGGCAATATAATGAAAATATGGATGATGAATAAAAAGTCTTGGATGTTGGAAGTAAATCGGAGTAAGTGATGTGGAGATATAAAGTAGGCAAAAACTTTAACACAACTTTCAAGGTCATTTGACCTTGACATTGGGCAAGTGGACCACATGGACAGACTATGGAAAGAAAATATGCATGATGAAAATGAAGTTGGAAGTAATTGGAGTAACAATTTTGGAGATATAAGGTATGTAAAAACGTTAACGCAGATTTTATAATAACCCAAACTTCGAAGTCATTTGGCCTCAACCTTGAGGCAAAGGGGCCGCATGAATTGGACACAGAATGAATATATCGATGATGCTCAATACGCATACGAAGTGTCAAGAGAATCTGACTTAGGGCTACAGAGATAGTAGGTATGTGAAACAGAGATAGTAGGTATGTGAAAACTTTAACGCAAATTTTGACAGAAACTTTAACGAAAACTTCTAAATCGTTTGACATTGACCTAGGGTTACAGGGGCCGCATGATTGGGACACGGAATTAATATATGAATGATGACCAATAAGCATACAGAGTTTCAAGCAAATACGACTTACAGTTATAGAGATAGCAGGTATCTGAAAACTTTAACACTTCTAATTCATTTGACCTTGACCTTGGGAACAGGGGCCGCACGAGTGGGACATATAATGAATATATGGATGATGTCCAATAACCTCCGAAGCGAAATACATTTAATACACATTACTAACATAAGTTATGGTCTTCTTTCTTGTCTTAAAATAATGTGCATTAAATGTTTATAATATTGAACAAATAACGAGCGCTGCGAACACTAGTTGTTGTGAAACTGACGGTCAATAATCTGCTAATGTGATTCCATTTATATTAATTCAATTTGTGTCTAGAATGGAAACATGTTTATATAGGTATCATAATAGTATTATCATTTCACAAATATATTGCATTATATATTACAAACTTGACAAATATGGGAAACATATTTTCATCAGGTTAAGATATACTATACCATAAGTAGAAATAGATTTCCATTTTAGACAATAGTTTAATTAATTTAAACTAGAAATGGACGCTTGTCGACAAGCGCATGTGTATCCCCCTCCCCAGATACACAAGTAGTTTGAAAAAGGGTGTTCGAGTTATGCTCCGGAGACAAAATCAGTGATGGAAAAACAAAGGGAGATAACTAAAAAATGTGTGATGCAAGAGTTGTCCTTCTTGCGCGACACACCTTTAGGGTCGTGGTCTGTGCATGTGAGTTAATGCTCAATCGATGTGCGAAACAAAAAAGGGAGATAACTCAAAAATTAGCTATGCAAGAGTTGTCATTCTTGTGCGCGACACCTTCGGGTCATGGTGTGTGAAGTTTCATAAAAATATTCCAAAGGGTCGTCGAGTTATGCTCCGGACACGAAATCAGTGCGCGAAACAAAAAAGGAAGATAACTAAAGCATTAGCTACGTAAGAGTTGTCATTCATGTGCGCGACACACCTTCGGGTCGTGGTCTATGCATGTGTGAAGTTTTATGAAAATATTCCAAAGGGTGTTGAGTTATGCTCCGGACAAGAAGTGTCTGCGGCGGACGCGGACGCGGAAGCGGACGCGGACGCGGACGCGGCACGCTGTCAAATCCATAGTATCCCCCGACGAAGTCCGGGGGATACAATTATAAATTCTACTTGAGTTTGGAAAAGTATTGCAAAAAAAAAGATGTCTGATTATTTAGATCCAGGAACATTTGACATTTTCTGGGACGACATTAGTGGTAGTGGCAGTGCTGGAAATGTTGGTGTTGAAGTAGTAGAGATCAGTGCTGACGTGTGTGCTGCAATGGGAATTCTGCTATGGCTATGACAAGTGTAAACACGTGCGAAAATGAAACTTTACATACCCAGACTGGCCAGAGGCAGAGTGGTGTCGCACTTCAATCGATGACAATATCCAGTAATACGAATCAGCAATATGTCCAGTCACTATTTGCCGGAGCCACACTGAACATCAACGTACAAACAGTAACTGTACATGCTGTTAATTGTAAAATATATGCCCAGTGACAGTGTGCTTGAAACGCAACGAGTAAGTTGCCGCTCCAAAATCTCATGAACACAAGTGTTTACACAGCTGTGTAATTATTAAATATATACTTTAATATTCATGATTCTCGACATTATTAAAAGTAGATATACGTGTGCAAATGTTTTTTGTGTGAAATATGCCAAAGTAACGTGACATTAAGCGATGTTTGCTTCCAAAGGGCACAGACTTATTCTGTGTGTGTGCAGCAACAATAAAAGTTGTGATGCGGTTATCACTCTAGTCGATTCTCCGATTGTGAGGATGTGGCTGGAGTTATCTTTTGCATTTTAAAGCTATTTGTAGGTGTTGACGGGATAAATAGAATAGTAGGCAAGTGCCGTGAATGGGAAAAAATATCTGGCGCATGACTTTATATACTCTGTGTTTCACACTTGGCCACCACCTGCTGTTACACTACTCTTATATGTAATACGCTGTATCGTAGCCCGAAGACTTTTAACCGTTAGAACGCTGAAAAAGAAAATTGTCATCTGCTGATTTTAAATATTTTTCTATTTAAAATAATGTTTTGGAAGCACATTAGAATGGTCTCAGCTTGAGACAATTATACCGTGCTGCCAAAACACGATTTTGAGACGAAGCGAGAATAAAACCGCGCTTTCCCCATAGTAATGGCATTATAGGCCAATGTGTGGTCATCTGATATTCACACCCCCGGATGTATGTGGTTTATTGTCTAATTTTCGCCTGCTTACAGTGGGGTCAGCGTGTAAGTACACACACGTGCACTTACACACTGACCCCACAGTATACTTTTCGTGCTGTCTACTAACTTTGAGCAGTGTGAATTTTATTAGTAGTTTCATTTTCAATTTATTGCAGAAACTGGATGCAAGAAGGGCGGCATTTACCCGTACCAGAGAGACTATGTCCACCAAGAACATCAAAAGAACAGAAGAGATTTTGAAAACGTGTTACATGTCATCGGACGAATCTTATGGGGGGAATTTGTTACTCTGAATCTTTCATGGGTGTCCCGTAAACTTGTCAAGCTCAAAAGAAGGCTCGATAAATCTAATTTAAATTATACATGTTCACGGTCGTTGAGAATGCGTGTGGCGAGAAGGGACCGTGATAACGACTGCAGCAAAACCACGGTATTTAATTTATTATACCGAATAATATTTATTATGAACATGATTAACGTCGGTATTTCAGAATCCCCTCTAATATTGACCGCTGCGTTGTGAATTGCCCGCTGCGTTGTGAAGCGGATGACTCTGTAGAATATTTTTTATCACGTGATATTAAATTTACCAATGCAACGTACGCCTAGGAATTGCAATTAGGTCAGACGTAACTTTCCACACTGATATCAGTTATTTTTGGATGTGAAATTATCATACTTTTTAATCTCTCGAAAATATTATTTTTTAAGGCAACACATTTAATTAGTATAAATAATTAAAAATACCATGCCTCATTTGCATATGAAAATAGCCTGATACAACAACGTGCGTCACTATCAGTAAAATAAATATTCTAAATGATTATATCTGTATAGCGGGCACTCGTAAATTTTATAACTGGTGGAATAGTGACACAATTATACACTTATTTAATTCCTATAAACATGATAAAGAACAGTTTGTGCCTACTGAGTGGACATGTACATTTAAATAGCCAATAAAACATACAGACATGCCGTGTGCTACGTGCCTTCAAGACTGATCACATATAAACACTGAGCGACTGCGACGATTATCATGGATCTTTACACCGAGACGATATACCACTCCGGATGTCGGGTCCACACAGGGTGTAAGAGCATTGCTTCTCGGACGCCCATTAGACGTGGCACTTCAGTCTGGTTGGACCTATTTATCATGTTTATTCGAACTAACTGCTATAATTATAACGGTTTACATCAGGAGTGTCAGATTAATAAATATGACTGTTCCGAGTTGAAGTGTTCGGGGAACTGGCCGGAATGATTTGGAAGAGGCCAGCAGTCGAAGATTTTACACACTTTTGCGCGGTCCGTGCGCTTTATTTCATCCAAATCGGTAGAATAATAATAAATTGTGATAAAAATAATATGAGTCTATCTGATATCAGCTGCTTTTGCTGTTCATATATCCAAACAACAAACGTGGCCTGTCAGCACACGAATGCCCCCGGC
This sequence comes from Conchocele bisecta, assembly GCA_029237695.1. NCBI lineage: Eukaryota > Metazoa > Mollusca > Bivalvia > Lucinida > Thyasiridae > Conchocele > Conchocele bisecta. The sequence goes on from CM055277.1 coordinate 54,377,351, forward strand.
GGCAGATTGGAGAAACTGTGGCAAAGTTTATTAACCAAAGTGATAAGTATTCACAAGCACATGTATGAATGTCAGAAGTTCAAGGTCATATTAAGGGCAATGTTGGTGTGTGACATTTGTCTAGAAGCAAGATGTATTGAAATATTAAAGTAATCCATCAAGGGATATGGAAGATATGATAGAAATGAGAAGCTCCGGCGAAAGTCTTAATGTGGGTAAAAGTTCAAAGTTGTCATGGTCAAAAGGTCAAGATCAGATTAAGGGCAGCATGGATGTGTGGCATTTGTCCACAAGTATACTGTGTTGAAATAGTTAAGTAATCCTTCAAGGGATATAGAAGTTATAACAAAATTTCGAAACTCCGGCGAACTTCTTAATGTGCCGGACACACAGTCTAAACACTATATGCCTCCGGCTCTACCGAGACAACGGGCAAACAACGTCCGCCTACGAACACGTCGATTCCCCTCCGTGTAACAAATACTCCCAGTTTCACCCAATAACCAACGTGTACTGATCTCAAGGGAACGGCTGCCAAACATGCCATCAGTTCAGTATATCATCATGATCACGGTCATGTGGAATTACCTGGGTAGATGTCAGTTCAAACCGCCAGTTTGTGTCATCATCTGGGCCAGTAGAGGTAGAGAGAGAGAGAGAGAGAGGTGGTAACTCGTGATACCTGACCAAGGTGTGACCAGGCTTGATCCTGTTCAGACTACACCACGCATGCGGCTTTTGATATGGGGGTAATGTTGCTCCTGATCAGTACGAGCGTGTTCATTTACGGATCTGGAGCTTCACTGGTCTTACGTACAGACATCATTCCCTTTTTTTCTGCGATGTCGTAATAATTATTAATCTGGTAAATAATCTCTCATCGTCGATAGTCAATAACCTATCTCGCGTACACGTGAGTTACTGTGCCTTTGCAGACCGTTACCGCCGGTCATAGTCTGGATATTATAATCCACTCCCGTACATCAGTATGTGACCCGAGAGAATGAACGATTATTATTATGATGACATTTAACCATTTCACCCTACATAACTTACATGGATTCGTCCGTGATGAATTTTAGATGATTCCATATATTGAACAGGTTGTGGCTGGGCTCTAACAGCATATGTTGTAATATAGGGAGACCTACTTTTGTTCGTCCATTCTTTAGATATGATATTTTCGGGCAAAATAAACATTAATTTACCATTACCGGACGTGTTAATTTACATTATTATACTGTTTACACGCAACTTGAATTGCCACTTTGATATCATGGGCAATAACCGTGATTCCTTAAAGTGTTAACGAAAACACATATTTATTCTCTCTATTTATTTCTTGTGTACAATTATGGTTTCGACATACGTTAAACGGATGATTCAAATATATTTATATATTTATCTTATATTTAATGATGATTCAAATAAGTGGCGGAGTTTTATATAGAAAACAAAGCTTAGTCCTATGATTATGTCTGGTCCCTAAATTATGTTCGCTCATTTATAAATGCACGCACGCATGGTACTGCTGTACTGAAATACACACACTACATCATGTACATAGTGGATATACATCGATATTTCATTGTTAAAAGCAATGGTATTCTTTCATGTGTAGCGACAATAGCGCATGCCAGAGATGTTACCGCGATTTATTTGATGTCGATAGCAATACGAGTGAAATACGGCGATGTGATAAATAGAGAAGAATAGAAGGTTAGTCCTATGAATTGAAAAAAATATCTGGTAAGGCTTAGGAAACGGGATGGGCGAGGCTCTGCCGAGCACATCCCGTTTCCGTGCCGCGACAGATATGTTTCCCATTCACGGCACTAACCTACTATTCTATTTCTCCTGTCAACACCTACAAATAGCTTTAAAATGCAAAAAAGTAACCATAATCACCGCATATATTCATACGCGGTGATTAGGTCGTATTGACAGGATATCAAAAATGTTTCACATTGTCGGTGACAAAATATAAACCATTCTTTATCGAACTATGTTCTGAACGCCTAAGTGTGTTTGATGCAATTCGGTTCTAATTTATCTCCTTTTGAAGTCTAAATGAATTAAGTTGATTTAAATGCTGTTTTAGAATTTTGACGTGATAAATAGAATATGGTCGAGACGCCAGTTTTCGGGTTAGTCGGAGATTTCGGGGTATTCAATATTTTGTAATTTATAGACACGTGTGCAGCCGCGATGTGTTTTGCGTCAGGTGATTAAAATAGCATGACTTTACGTACATTAAGTCCTTTAAAAATGTCGGAGTCCGCCATTAATCTGCTCTTTAATATTGTTAAAATCATAAACAATAGAAAAGTTTCAAGTTTTCCTTCACTGTGTCTCATTCATCTGCGAGATGATCAACAAAAGCCAATGAAAACTCGCGACGAATTAGCAGATTTATTGACACTTTCGGAACATACCTCGAAAACTCCAACCATAAATAGAGGATCTCAAACGAGTTTCCATATGATATGAGATTTATGAAACGAGTCACGCACCGAGCATTTATGCACCGAGCCTCTGGCGAAACCAACATTACTATCCTACTCTCTGTGCCTGGGAGAGAATGAGCCGAACAATCAACGGCTGAATCTAATCCGCAGTAACTGTTGCTCCCTCAATACACGACCTCAATACACAGCATCTGTGTGTCAGGTGTGGTGTGTGTTCGACCAGAGGTGAAGTGATGGACCATGGATTATAAATACATTAAATATACAAAAAAAAAACATAAATAAGTGAGAAAACAAATAAGCTAAAGTCACGCACCGAGCATTTATGCACCGAGCCTCTGGCGAAACCAACATTACTATCCTACTCTCTGTGCCTGGGAGAGAATGAGCCGAACAATCAACGGCTGAATCTAATCCGCAGTAACTGTTGCTCCCTCAATACACGACCTCAATACACAGCATCTGTGTGTCAGGTGTGGTGTGTGTTCGACCAGAGGTGAAGTGATGGACCATGGATTATAAATACATTAAATATACAAAAAAAAAACATAAATAAGTGAGAAAACAAATAAGCTAAAACAATTCTCGACTCCCTCCTGTACACATTAATGTAGTATAATATTGAGTAAAAATGTTAGCTTACTCAACCTGTGTGTCCGGCCGGCGGGTCTGTTCAGAGATCATCAGGCAATATAAAATTAATTTACTGTATATAATCCCCAACCGCCCCTAAGCAATAATGCCAGATTATGTTTTATTTGAATATATTTGAAGATGCATGTAAATCATTAATTATTGTTTGTTAACACTATAAACAACAACTTTTAATACAAAATAAAAAAATTAAACACACACACCGCCCTATTTTTCCTAAAAATTCGGATGATATTCAATAAATTTACTTTATATGGCCTCACAAGTCGCCATAATGGCCGCGAGGTATCCTTCCACTAAACTGGTGCGATATCTCTGGTGACCGTTCAGTTAACTATTGTAAAATGGGACATTAGGACAAAACATTGACTATAATGTAAATATATAATTAAATAATTCAGACTGTGCTTTATTCATTTGTTTACATGCGCTAATTCAGTAAAATTCAGTAATGAAAACATACAAATTCGACATTCATAATGGTAGTTTTAAATGTAGAAATATTTGACATTCCATCTCTACTACTGCTATACCAGGTAGCTCCACGAGAGCTAACCTAGTAAAAATACATATGTATTGCTTAATAAAAAGTTTCCTGTATGTGCGCGACAAAGCAATGATGTTGTGACGTTGAACATGTACATGTATATCAATTTTAATTATTGCTTGCATTTATAAAGATGCACCGATTGCTACAACGTCCATGCATCCGTTTAATAAACACACATTCATGCATAAACCGTTAATACCGCATGGATTGCAAGCTTGATATGCAGATTGCCATCAGCTGATATTGCGCTATAAAATATGGCAAGAACATCATTGTATTATTGCTATACAAATGTTCCAGTTTAGTAGAATTGATGTGATATTTATGGTGTTCAGTATATTTTATGATGTGCACATGTACGATATTACCATTACTAATGCTAAAACAAGTAACGAAAAACAGGAAATTATTACATAAAAAGTAGTTCATGAACTTGCCATTTGGCTTTGAAACTGTGAATAATGTTTTGCGGCTTAATTCGAATTTTCCACCGTCGTATGATGTTTGCTGGACCTACCATCGTTCAGAAAGCCATAAAATAATTAATTGGCCATTTGTATTGATAATAGACAGCGCAATGCAACATGATTAACACGGTGAATGAATGCGCTATTATTCAGTTCCAGATTTACTTCCCCGATTTCGGTTTGCACATTATGAGACTCGCCATGAGAAAAAAATGTGCTCATTTTTTGCAAGAAGCGTAGCACCAGATCAGCATTTACAGTTGCATCTTCGCAGTCTTCAATGTTGGATAATGCGTTGGGGTAGTAAGACAATTGATACAGCCACCGAAAACTGATTGATCAGCATCTACAGTGTTAACAAACGCAATAACCCCATATTGTTTCATATTAAATTATATAAGAGATGGATATCTGATACATTCATTTAGAGAATGCGGCAGTAATTTTATACAGCAACAAAACGGGGTTATGGCCTTTGTGACTTTTTTAGACCCATATTGACTGGCACATTGTGTAGTCTAATCAGGAACTCCATCGTTTGCCATTAGTTCAACAAAACACCTGACATGCTTCTTACATAGATTGTTAACATGATGCAGGAGTATGTCGAATCTCCCAGGAGCAGACTGACTACAATTACCACAAGACCGATTTCGTCAGCCATTTACGGTATTTGTCGGCACTTATTGACAAAAGGGACCTTACGATATGTGCAGAACATATAGTTAGCCGCGGATCAGCCTGCATCAGCCTGCTCATCTGTGGGGTGTGATTATGGAATATTATGTTCGCTAGTTAGTCCATCACTACAGTATACATACTGTAGTCAACAAAAGTATATAAACGTCTAATCGTGAACATTGGGGCAACTAAGTACATGTATGTATAAACTGTAATGAAGATGTTGTTATGCCGGACGGTAAGATCCCTTTTCACTGTTAGTTTGCAAACTTATATCTAGAGATATTCTATTATAGTATTGACAGTTTGTATCGTTTTGCTGAAAACAAAATTTCTGTAAATTTATTACTATTATTTTTTTCTCTCCAAAAACAACAAAAAACAGCAGATTTGTTTTAAAGGTAAGTTATTTAATTTGTTTCAATAAAATAAGCATTTAACATATTTATCCACGTCTAGCATTCTGTATTTTGAGGTAATATTTGGGATTTTTGGTAAGCAAAGTTTGTAAAAGATAAAGATAACTTCTAAACAATATAATATATTGTTTGTAAAACTGTTCAGCCATCCGAGTGTGCGAATTTAGGAAACTAATTCACTTTTCTACATGCAGGATCTTAGAAAATCAGCAGTGGAACATCTCTAAACCGCACACCGTGTCAGGTATCAAATATATACAGTGGAACGTCTCTAAACCGGACCACATAGGAGGTGCGCACAACAATTCACCAAAGTTTCAGTGGTGAGTTGTTCGTCCATTTATATTGGCGCAAGCCTTCAATTACGTCCATTTATATTGGCACAAGCCTTCAATTATGTCCATTTATATTGGCGCAAGCCTTCAATTACGTCCATTTATATTGGCGCAAGCCTTCAATTACCCACCTTTTCTAATGAAAAGAAGGCTAATTGAAGGCTGGCAGCAATGGTGGTCACATACCCCATATCCTACCCGCAACTACATTGTTACATTCACATTTTGTTGCAGCAACACCGGAACAAACGCCAGTGTCCCGTGTGTAACAAGATGGTGCTGAAGATCGCACAGCATCTGCGACATCAGCACGCCATCGATGCTGACCGGGCACGCCAGATGTCGAAGTCCGCGGACAGGAGTGAGCGGACGGAGAAGCGGGAGATCCGCCACCTATGCGCCGAACCAGGGTGAGTTATCCATGCGTGCACCATGTAACTTGTTTACTTTGCAGATATTCGCAAATAACTAATTATTTTGCAGGTTCCGTCCTTCCTAAATGACATTAAACACAACATTCGTCCATTGCCAACCAACTATTAATTATTTTGTAGATGACGTGCATTCGTCGCAGATATGACATACCACCTGCACGGTACACTCATCGGAGAGGTCAGAGCCTACCACCGCCAGACCTACTCCGTCTTCACAAATCGCCCCGCGGTCGGAATCAGCCCTGTCGACCGGTATGCGACGATTCTACGACTTCCTCGTCAAGCTGTCGGGTGGTAACACCTCAAGTAAGAACGCGAGACAGTATGTATCGCAGGTAAGGAAATATTGGGAAGCGACGGGACTGTCGAGCCTTGAAGCCTTCTCACTGGCTTCACTTACCGCCTACTACGATCAGCAGGTGGTAAATTTACGCAACGGTAAACTCGTGGTGGGAACGCTTAAGTCCCAGCTCACTTAGTTAAAGAGGTTTTTACAGTTTGCAGGTATTGCTGATATGGGTATCCCCGGAACCCCAGTTGTCAAGCCGCTGCTCTCTAACTAGTATACATGGATCTTACTCCTGCCGGGGAAAGCGATTGTTTATTTTCAGATAACCGTGGACGGAATATATCGACCGCGTCAGCGCCGCCGACGCGTTATTGGCCGTGGCGTGGAAGTCTAGCGGAGCGCAGGCCTTGTACGGGAAGACGAACATAACGGAGTTCCGCAAGACTATCACGACCATGGCACGCAATAATAGGGCCGACAACGCGGAACCGGTGACTAGCCTGCTAGCGCACGTGTCTACAGCCGACGCCTATTATAGGTAAGTTCATGTAATCGATCATTGGTTATTGGTCTCCACAACGGATACCTCAAGGACTATATCGGGGACTATATCGGGGCTATATCAGCAAGTAGCTAACACACTGTATTTTACAAAATGCCCTAAGTCCACTTATAGGAATGGTACGTTAATAAAACAACTATGTACTCAAGAATGGATAGTAGAACAGATAGTATGAATGAATAGTAGAAAAGTCATGTTCAGAATAGACAGCTCTACAGGATACACTATCTAACAGACTCGTATGTATTGTTATTTGGACAGCTTCACGGACACAAGGCATCAAGCTGCCGACGCCTATGGCCGCGTGCAGGACGCATTCTCGTCAGACCTAGCGAGAGGGTCGACACCCGGACCGTCAGACGACCAACAGCCGACGCGCGAGTTCTCCGATTCCGAGGACGAAGAGTCCGCGGAAGAAGAGGAAGTGAGACGGGCCATTGCAACGGCCGGATTTCCGGAGTTGGAGTAAGTATTTAAGCTGCCTTTGCGAGCAGTGCAGACCTAGATCAAACAGGCTGATCTGGGTCTGCACTGATCCAGTTATTCAGTACATAGTAGAGTCTGGCCAATGTGTATATGGAGCTACTTGTAAGCCACTCATGTTGCATATCTTTTCTTGACAGGCAGGCAGTGTCAGACGCCAGACGACGTGCAAGCCCTCCCGCCACCCGACGTGCAAGCCATCACCGCCGATGTGCACCGCCCTGCCGCAGCCATTCGTTTGACGAGCGCGCTATGCACCACCACTTCCCACATGCGGTTGCACTCGGCGCTGCAAACCCGCTTCATGGCGCGATTCGAAGTCGGTTACGAGGACTGGCTGCAGTCGGTGTACTCTTTCAGCAGGGTCGTCAGCCACAATAGGCGAATTGCAGCGATGCTGCTATTCACAGACGTCGTGGCCCGTGCCCTCCGTTTCACCGTGAAGTGCAGCGACCCGCTTACCGCCGCCATTCCGTACGCTGACGAGGACACGGAAGAGAAAGAGGACGAGGACGAGGACGAGGACGAGGAGGAGATCCCCGACGACATGGACTTCGCCAACTACCTCGACCTCCAGCGCCACAAAGAGCAGGCGGTGAGCCAGAGGTGGGAGGAAAGGGCGGCGAAGAGGTTGTTATGCCGGACGGTAAGATCCCTTTTCTCAGCGTGCATTATTCTGAAACTGGCCAGCATTTCCAGTCACGCGAGTGATTTCGCGTCCGCCAATGGGTTAGCGGTTTCTTTCCAAGACCTTTTAGGATATGGTCAGCTACATCATATAAATTGGGCAGTTACACCATAGCCAGAGTCCACACAGACACAAGCTTCCTGAACGCGGTAAGTAACATTTTTCTTTACGTGACTTTGTAACGTAGAATTTAAATATAGTTTAGACGTTTGCTAGTCACTTCCCACACCCTCCCCAAAACGCCCGACTTTATATTGTTTTTTTAAATGTTCACTGTTAGTTTGAAAACTTATATCTAGAGATATTCTATTATATTATTGACAGTTTGTATCGTTTTGCTGAAAACAAAATGTCTGTAAATTTATTACTATTATTTTTTTTTCTCCAAAAACAACAAATGAAAAGAAGGCTAATTGAAGGCTGGCAGCAATGGTGGTCACATACCCTATATCCTACCCGCAACTACATTTTTACATTCACATTTTGTTGCAGCAACACCGGAACAAACGCCAGTGTCCCGTGTGTAACAAGATGGTGCTGAAGATCGCACAGCATCTGCGACATCAGCACGCCATCGATGCTGACCGGGCACGCCAGATGTCGAAGTCCGCGGACAGGAGTGAGCGGACGGAAAAGAAGCGGGAGATCCGCCACCTATGCGCCGAACCAGGGTGAGTTATCCATGCGTGCACCATGTAACTTGTTTACTTTGCAGATATTCGCAAATAACTAATTATTTTGCAGGTTCCGTCCTTCCTAAATGACATTAAACACAACATTCGTCCATTGCCAACCAACTATTAATTATTTTGTAGATGACGTGCATTCGTCGCAGATATGACATACCACCTGCACGGTACACTCGACGGAGAGGTCAGAGCCTACCACCACCAGACCTACTCCGTCTTCACAAATAGCCCCGCGGTCGGAATCAGCCCTGTCGACCAGTATGCGACGATTCTACGACTTCCTCGTCAAGCTGTCGGGTGGTAACACCTCAAGTAAGAACGCGAGACAGTATGTATCGCAGGTAAGGAAATATTGGGAAGCGACGGGACTGTCGAGCCTTGAAGCCTTCTCACTGGCTTCACTTACCGCCTACTACGATCAGCAGGTGGTAAATTTACGCAACGGTAAACTCGTGGTGGGAACGCTTAAGTCCCAGCTCACTTAGTTAAAGAGGTTTTTACAGTTTGCAGGTATTGCGGATATGGGTATCCCCGGAACCCCAGTTGTCAAGCCGCTGCTCTCTAACTAGTATGCATGGATCTTACTCCTGCCGGGGAAAGCGATTGTTTATTTTCAGATAACCGTGGACGGAATATATCGACCGCGTTAGCGCCGCCGACGCGTTATTGGCCGTGGCGTGGAAGTCTAGCGGAGCGCAGGCCTTGTACGGGAAGACGAACATAACGGAGTTCCGCAAGACTATCACGACCATGGCACGCAATAATAGGGTCGACAACGCGGAACCGGTGACTAGCCTGCTAGCGCACGTGTCTACAGCCGACGCCTATTATAGGTAAGTTCATGTAATCGATCATTGGTTATTGGTCTCCACAACGGATACCTCAAGGACTATATCGGGGACTATATCGGGGCTATATCAGCAAGTAGCTAACACACTGTATTTTACAAAATGCCATAAGTCCACTTATAGGAATGGTACGTTAATAAAACAACTATGTACTCAAGAATGGATAGTAGAACAGATAGTATGAATGGATAGTAGAAAAGTCATGTTCAGAATAGACAGCTCTACAGGATACACTATCTAACAGACTCGTATGCATTGTTATTTGGACAGCTTCACGGACACAAGGCATCAAGCTGCCGACGCCTATGGCCGCGTGCAGGACGCCTTCTCGTCAGACCTAGCGAGAGGGTCGACACCCGGACCGTCAGACGACCAACAGCCGACGCGCGAGTTCTCCGATTCCGCTGAAGAAGAGGAAGTGAGACGGGGCATTGCAACGGCCGGATTTCCGGAGTTGGAGTAAGTATTTAAGCTGCCTTTGCGAGCAGTGCAGACCCAGATCAAACAGACTGATCTGGGTCTGCACTGATCCAGTTATTCAGTACATAGTGGAGTCTGGCCAATGTGTATATGGAGCTACTTGTAAGCCATACTCATATGTTGCATATCTTTTCTTTACAGGCAGGCAGTGTCAGACGCCAGACGACGTGCAAGCCCTCCCGCCACCCGACGTGCAAGCCATCACCGCCGATGTGCACCGCCCTGCCGCAGCCATTCGTTTGACGAGCGCGCTATGCACCACCACTTCCCACATGCGGTTGCACTCGGCGCTGCAAACCCGCTTCATGGCGCGATTCGAAGTCGGTTACGAGGACTGGCTGCAGTCGGTGTACTCTTTCAGCAGGGTCGTCAGCCACAATAGGCGAATTGCAGCGATGCTGCTATTCACAGACGTCGTGGCCTGTGCCCTCCGTTTCACCGTGAAGTGCAGCGACCCGCTTACCGCCGCAATTCCGTACGCTGACGAGGACACGGAAGAGAAAGAGGACGAGGACGAGGAGGAGATCCCCGACGACATGGACTTCGCCAACTACCTCGACCTCCAGCGCCACAAAGAGCAGGCGGTGAGCCAGAGGTGGGAGGAAAGGGCGGCGAGGCGGAGAGCGACCGAGCAGTGACTGGACAGTTACACGCAGACCTGCAGTGTAAATCGAGGTGGACAGATGACGAGACGGTGCTTCTACAGGACGCGTTCGCATATCAAATATCAACTGGACGGCGCGTCCTGATAGCAGACATTCGCCGGCACCCCGTAGCCGGCCAGCTGCAGCGGACAGCGCTACAGATCCGCCACAAACTAGTGACGCTGCAGCGGAAGAGGAAACAGTGAGTGGCGCTCGCGGTCAGGCAGATGAGTGACAGCTAGGGTCGTTTTTTGTATTTATTATATTACTGTGATACATGTTATTTATTTACTAATTTATTAACTTTGTTGTACCCTTCTTGTTGGCCTATGTATAGGGTTAGGACGTTACATGTGGCCAAAAGAAGGGTACAACTACCTTAAGCAATATGTGATAGTATTTATTGTACATCTGCATTTATTTATTAAGCAATTTGTGATAATAGTTATTCTTATATACTGTGATAGGCCGGAGAGATGGACTCCTAATGGACCTTATGACCGTAGCTGTATTATTGTTTGGTTAACGGGTTGGGTTAGGGAGGGGGACCCTCCTAAGTTTGACAGGCTCCACGTGCCAGGAGGGGGACCGCAATAGCGCTTGGGAAGTTTGACTACTTAAACTTCCCAAAGGTTATTGTGGACGAATGTCAAACACTCTTTACTCCCTTAGTATTTTATGTGTAAGCTGTTGGCCTGATAAACACACATACAATACTAAGTGGCGGACCTCAGATCTGCACAGAATACGATAACAACGCACATATAAGACAGCGGTAGTAAGCTGTTGGCCTGATAAACATACACATAAAATACTAAGTGGCGGAAATCAGATCTGTACAGAATACGATAACAGCGCACATATAACACAGCGGTAGTAAGCCGTATAGACATAAACTACTAAGTGGCGGACATCAGATCTTCACAGAATACGATAACAATGCACATATAAGACAGCGGTAGTAAGCTGTTGGCCTGATAAACATAGACAAAAAATACTAAGTGGCGGACATCAGATCTTCACAGAATACGATAACAATGCACATATAAGACAGCGGTAGTATGCTGTTGGCCTGATAAACAAACACATATAATACTAAGTGACGGACTACATATCTGCACAGAATACGATAACAACGCACATATAAGACAGCGATAGTAAGCTGTTGGCCTGATAAACATACACATCCCAAACTTACTGGCAGATATTAGATCTACACAGCCCCAAAACGCACATATACGACAACATAGTAAGCTGTTGGCCTGATAAAACTAACCCTAGGACGAATATAATACATAAGATCAATACACACAAGCCTGGTATTCACGACATGACTGGAAATGATACATTATAATACCTCATAGGTGATACCTATGCTATAGTGTCTAAGTTATAAGGGACTATAACGGGGAAAAATACTAATCTACAACCCAACCCTAACCAGAATACGATAACAACGCACATATAAGACAGCGGTAATAAGCAGTTGGCCTGATAAGCATATACATCCTAAACTTAGTGGCAGACATAAGGTCTACACAGCCCCAAAACGCACATATACGACAACATAGTAAGCTGTTGGCCTTCCATAGTCCTCATAGACAAAGGACTTACAAAGGACTATATCGATAGGTTTGACTTTTGACCTTCAACTGTGACCTTGACCTTGGACGTAGATGCGTGATTATTGATCGCGACACACCTTCTCATCATGAGAAACATTTGTGCCAAGCCATTTGATAATCCATGCATCGGTGTAGAAGATATAGAGCGGAAGGGAATTTCCGACCGACCGACCGGTCGGTCCACCGACCGACCGACAAGCTGACTCCTATATACCCACAACAAACTTTGTTTGTGGGGGTATAATAAGCCTTGTTTTGTCAATGATTTGATGTACATACACGTACATACATGTAGGTTCATTCAATAAATACAGATTGTTTTAGTATTATGTCTATTTGATCATTTTCTGCATAGTGGCACAAGGGACGTTCATAATAAAAATTACATCATTGGTTACATAAATAATGGATGAATATACATATAAATTTTCAGATGTATTGGATAATAAATATATAACACATTTTTAGCCAGTTAATGTAAGACACCCATTGCCTGATAATCCTATTTTGGAATTGCATCAAATATTCCCAGGGAATCAGAGCTGATAAGCCCACTGCAGTAGCTAGGGGATGGCTTAGCAGTTATCTCTAGGGGTGAACTGGCTATTTGTAGCCAGGGTTCAATGAGTTAAAGGCACGTACCAAATAGCTTGAAAAAGCAAGTAAATAAAGCAGAATTTATTACAAAGCGAATCTTTCGAACAGATGTGTAATGTATGTGACATCTAGTTGCATTTTTTTCTAAATTGAAAGTAGCACAACGCTTGTATGAACGTCACATGACCATCAGGATACAACAGATTATGCCAAAAAGGATATGCATCATGGGCATTTCCTTTAATGGATACTGTCCTAGGGAATGTGCACTACCCGAGAACGTAGCAATCTGAATGGCCGTGAAAATTAGCAAGCAGTATTTACGGTATGCGTGATTACATTCTGTGGTACAATGCAATAACACAATAGGGAAGCTGTTAATAGAGCCCTTGTGGTATCCAACCCAAAATCAGTAATATTCAGGCGGACCCTTGATGCGCAGGAACACTTGCAAAGTATAATACACAATTTTGGTAATGCTGATTCAGCAGTATTTAAGAGTAAGTATATAAGAGCAGAGATTACCGAATGTATCTGTGTTAAGGCATGTACATGTACTTGCATTGCAATCGACAAAACGTTGCGGAAACATAAAAAAGAGCGGTTAATATCCAGGGCCCGGTTGCTCAAAACATCCGTTAGCTTAACGGACTGTTAAATCCTTAACTGAATGGTTAAAATCTCTGTTTTAACAGAGATTTTAACCATTCAGTTAAGGATTTAACAGTCCGTTAAGGATTTAACAGTCCGTTAAGCGAACTGGTGTTTTGAACAACTGGGCCCAGGAATTATCGTTTTAAAAGCAAGTATCCCATTTGTGCAAATCAATGTGGATTGGTTTAACGTCACAGCAACAGCTAAAACCAAATAGAAATGGGACCTCGGTTTCACGTCTCTTCCGAAAGACCAGTGGGATGGAAATACTATGAAAGTATTATTGTATTCATAAGGCGAAGTTTTAACCCGCAACACCGGGATTGGAAGGCATGTGTATGTAGCCCCTGGGCCGCAACTCGTTCTTCACAATTGCATGGAGGTCCAAAAGTAAGAAAAGAGGGCGAAAAGCTGCACAACCGGATAAAGCTATACGGCGGGATTAAAACAACATCTCTTACTATGCTTTAGCAATAACAATTACACACGCTAATGTAATAGTACCGCATGTGAAATCTGGAACGGATGAGCAGGCAAATAAAGTTTGAGATATCGTTAACGAGATAAACATTGACAACATGCATTCAATACGTAATCGAGGAAAAATTATCTTCATGATTAGTGCATGTGGAAAGTAATGTAGTGTTTGGGCATGTACTATTCTTCCTCTAGTCCGCCGTGATATCGTCTAGGACAAGTAATCCTTAACTAGAGTGAGTGAGTGAGTGAATAGGGTTTAACGTCCGCTTTTCTGACATAGAGGTACAAGCCTCAGGGAGTCTACACGCAGACGGGTCAACGGGGTCGTGTCCCGTATCCACCTGTCCGAGGGGGGTAAATCCCAACTTCAGAACTCAATATTTACAATCAAAATATATATTCAGTCCTGAAATTAGAACAACCTGATCTGGTGCCAGGCCCTCGCCACACCAGCATCATTTATCCCATCCCCTAAAAGTAATAGGATTAGCGCTAATCTTACTTTTATATATGGGGCATAGCCTGACTCAACTCTCACATACAAGAAAGCCAAAAATGTACATGAGGGCCAAATCCGGTATAATGGGTTCCGGAAAGTATGAACCCAATCGTTAAGCCAGTTTAGTCGCCTTTTACGACAAGCAATGGCTACTGCAGCACTATTCTCATGATCAGTTGATCCCGCCCCGGTGCCTGCACGGGGCTCCTTAACTAGAACCCAGGAGCCCGTTTCATTAAGCTTCGTACGACCAAAATATTCGTAAGTGCAAATTTAGAAATGTCTGGAAATTTAAATTGATGAATTTACATGCAGCCTATGCTCAATAAATGTAAATCCAATACTTGTTTACAAGAAAACAGTGGTAATGTACAATTTATAAACTATCATAATTTTGCACTTACGCACATTTTTTTCGTACGTTTAGTGAAACGGGCCCCAGGAGCCTCGTCATAGACCAGTCCGGAGCCTCGTCATAGACCAGCCCGGAGCCTCGCGCATGTGGAGAGAACTTCACCTGCGAGACTCCGCATGGTAAACGGCACATTCTTCACCGAGTGTTTCGAGCGGTCACACAAACTTCAACGTACTCTAACACAGAAACTAAGAGAACCCAAGGAAATTACTAGAGGTATAACGTCGTCCCTCTAGGCCTGGGGTCGGGTAATTATAACCGGAAAGGAGTAAAACTACAACACATTGTATATATACATTGGGTTGAGAATACTCAACCTAGGTATACACGTATACATTGTTGTGATATATAAAAAAAAGTTATTTAGAATCTACAACATGGCTATACATATAACACACAAAATTGTTTCATATATATCCGAATTGCGTTGCGACTGAAGAAAGAGTATTATACACCTCTTAAGTCATTGTGCTTGATCCATGGGCGGATCCAGCATTTGGGGAAGTGGGTTGTCTAGTTGTGAAGGTAACTCTTGCAATCTACGGACGGTACGGGAGAAATTGCAAGAGTTACCGTTCGCAACAAGGGGGTTGTCCTATTTATGAGCTCTTCGAAATGCACTTTCCTGTGTTTTACGGCATTTAAATTCAGACTCCAACTGGTAGTAAACTGTGTCTATGTAAACTCCGTGGCTGAACGGGGGAGGGTTGGACACCCCCCCCCCTCTATATCCGCCCCTGGCGATACCAGTGTGATACATATTCATGTGTAAGAATATATAGTGTTATTTGATAATAAAAACACTTGCGGACTGTACGCATACTAATATACTATAAGGCATCTACACACGTCGGAAATACAAATACGTCCCTCAACGGTAATTAACTCGTGTACTTGTAAACGCATATGAATATTACAATATCGGAACAGGCTGGTAAGAAAACATTGGGAATGAAAGGCTCCCATACGAGCGGCGAGCAAACCCAGTACTCGAACCATGTACCCCGCGCCCAGCAGCCTTCTTTTCGAGCCGGCCTCAACACCCTCCCCCCTTACACGTCATTGATAATAACCTAAAAAATATATTCAGACCTGAAATTGCCACACATTCTTACTTCTCCCAAGAATAAAAATATAGTTAATTATACAGCTACCGCATATATTCCGATTTCTTATTTTATAGTATAGCTTAATTACCTCTATTGTATAATATTCCGAAATATTTTATAGGTTTGTACATGTACCATGAAAATACCGCCAACTAAAACTAAACATGCCATCTCGACACACGCATGTTACTCGACGATGATTATATCTCCTACTAATACGGGTACAAACTCCTCATTACAAAAACAAGACATTCAGTTACATACGGTGGGTACAAAATATAGTATGGGCATCATTACGTTGAGCGCTCTTTGCTACATTGAAAAAGCAATAGTCATGATACTGATAAATATGGAAAACCTGTAGGGACCTCTGACTTCAATACTTCTAACTTCTAACTTCATTACTTCTAACTTCATTACTTCTAACTGCAATACTTCTAACTTCAATACTTCTAACTTCAATACTTCTAAGAAGTATTGAAATTAGAAGCAAGTGATGAAGTTGGAAGTTCGAAGTAAAATGTAAAGAAGTGAGAAGCAAGAAGTAATGAAGTTAGAAGTAGGAAGTTATGAAGTAGGAAGTGATGAAGTTAAAAGTTCGAAGTAAGGAAGTAGGAAGTAAGGAAGCTAGAAGTATTGAAGTCAGAAGTCCCTTAAGGGCTTCCATAGATAAATGACTGTGTGGTGTCATCCTAATAAATATGTAAATAGTAACCATGCAGCAGATTTGCATGCATCACATGACAGGATACAATGACTACTGATTTGAAAAAGGGGAAAATACGCCATACAGTTACACATATACATGACGAGTGATTTCCTGGCGTGGGTACGGCTTTACCTCATGTGACTACTAAATCCTGGCTGTCTTATATGCACGTTTCCATGGGTCGATGTATTATAAAGGTGATGCAGTAGTGGTCATTCGATGGTCGATTTAGAGACGATGGACATCCCAGATCCAAAGATAAGCATTCGGCTCCGGAGATACCAGATGCAGTAACGAGTCACTGCGACTTCGTGGCTGGTTACATAGAAATTCTGAAATTACAAGACAATGTCACATAATAGTAAATTTGATATTGTAAGAGATGGAGCGTTACTTCTCGTGTGCACGACTATCAAAACTAGATGGCCGCGGCACTAAAAAAAAAGATTTAGTATAACGAAAAACTTAACCAAAAAACTTAACCAAAAACTTTAACCAAAAAACTTAACCAAAAAACTTAACCAAAAACTTTAACCAAAGAACTTCAAAGTAATTTGACCTTGACATTGGGCACAGGTGCCGCACGGGAGGGGGGGTAGAATGAAAATATAGATGATGATAAACACCCATGTGAAGTTTCAAGGTAATGGGCAAAGCAGTTGCAGAGATATAGTATAACGAAAAACTTTAACCAAAAAACTTAACCAAAAAAACTTAACCAAAAACTTTAACCAAAAAACTTAACCAAAAAACTTAACCAAAAACTTTAACCAAAAAACTTAACCAAAGAACTCAACCAAAAACTTTTAACTAAAAAACTTAACCAAACAACTTAGTTAAAAACTTTACCAGACACACGTACGTACGTACGTACGTACGTACGTACGCCAAAGTGCCGACTATATCGCGCTTTCCGCAAGCAGGCGCGACAAAAACTTAACCAAAAACTTTAACCAAAAAACTTAACCAAAAACTTCAAAGTAATTTGACCTTGACATTGGGCACAGGGGCCGCACGGACGGGGGGTAGAATGAAAATATAGATGATGATAAACACCCATGTGAAGTTTCAAGGTAATGGGCAAAGCAGTTGCAGAGATATAGTATAACAAAAAACTTTAACCAAAAAACTTAACCAAAAACTTTAACCACAAAACTTAACCACAAAACTTAACCAAAAACTTTAACCAAAGAACTTAACCAAAAACTTCAAAGTAATTTGACCTTGACATTGGGCACAGACGGTAGAATGAAAATATAGATGATGATAAACACCCATATGAAGTTTCAAGGTAATGGGCAAAGCAGTTGCAGAGATATAGTATAACAAAAAACTTTAACCAAAAAACTTAACCAAAAACTTAACCAAAAACTTAGTAATTTGACCTTGACATTGGGTACAGGGGCAGCACGGGAGGGGGGTAGAATGAAAATATAGATGATGATAAACACCCATGTGAAGTTTCAAGGTAATGGGCAAAGCAGTTGCAGAGATATAGTATAACGAAAAACTTTAACCAAAAACTTTAACCAAAAAACTTAACCAAAAAACTTAACCAAAAAACTTAGCCATAAACTTTAACAGTGCAGAGATATATAATATAGCGAAAAACTTTAACCAAAAAACTTAACCAAAAAACTTAACCAAAAACTTTAACCAAAGAACTTAACCAAAAACTTTAACCGGACACACGTACGTACGTATGTACGCACGCCAAAGTGCCGACTATATCGCGCTTTCTGCAAGCGGGCGCGACAAAAAACGGACATCACTCACGATTGATTTTTAACACCGGTGTTAATTTTAACACTGGTGAAAATGTATTTCGTGCATGCGATAAAGCTAGTCGGTCGTCGACGACCATATATAGAGTTCGGTCAACCGGAAAAGTGAAACAAAGAGGATGGATGAAAACAGTAGAAGTTCGCAGGAACAGATACATACGGACAAAATGTTCCGATGGACTGATGGCCTGTGCGAATTATAATGGCCCCTGACTGTAGACGAGGTGGGCCTATCAAGCTGCGATGAAAAAGTGAAATCAGACCTCTATTCAAAGATTTGCAAACAGAGTATGTCCAGATGAGACGGCTGTAGCGGCTCCTAGCGTGCCGTCTCATCAGGATCTGCACTGTCTGTTTCTTTGCAAAATTGCCCGTCATTGTCATTGGATATTTTTATTTGTTTTTTGTAAAATTATCCGTTTGCTAAATAATTTCAACACTACAGACCTCTATAGCGGTGCATGCAAACAGTGTAGATCCAGATGAGCCGGCTCGTGACGAGCCGTCTCATCAGGATCTGCACTTTTTGCAAGCAATTTCAATTTTATAAATGGGCTAATCTGAAAATCTTTTTGTAAAGATTGCCTTGGTCAGAAAATGAACATGTCACAGTCTATTCCAGTTATTTAGGGGTGAAAGGGTTATGACCAACTTACGTCTTGGAACTTCTGTGAGTGATGGTCGCCGTACTTCTGTATAAAATACTGGTCAAGACTGATGTCCGTCTGTTTGCCCATCTGGTCACGTCACCTGCTGTCCGGTACACACGCCACACTGGGATGAAAAGTGAAGGTGAATGGGACACCTAAGATAATATAGAGACGGGGCCACAGTTTAAAGTATCATCCGACAGACCAGTGGGATGGAAATACTATGAAAGTATGTTTGATGCCCAAGGCGAGGTTTGAACCGACAACCTCAGGATTGGAAGTCGGATGTTCTAGCCCCAAGACATAGCACATCCATCAAGCTGCGATAAATAATACTTACCAGGTCTTTGTCACTGCGTATATGGCTTCGGTTCATTGTGTAATTGAAGGCCCAACATGATTAAGATTTCCTTTGCTGCGGGAATCATTCCACGTCGTTGTAATCGTCATTGGCATCAATCAATCTGCTGAGAGAATGAATAAATTAAATATATTTATGGCATAATGTGGCTTTCGCGCGTTGTAATTACATAGTTATCCCGTCAACGTCGTATGTGCCGTTAATCCTGTCAATACGACCTAATCACTGCGTATGAATATGTGCGGTGACTGGGGTTATTTTTTATTGCATTTCAAAGCCATTTGTAGGTGTTGACGGGATAAATAAAATAGTAGGTTAGTGCTATGAATGGGAAAAAATATCTGGCGCGGCACGGAAACGGGATGTGCTCGGCAGAGCCTCGCCCATCCCGTTTCCTAAGCCTTGCCAGATATGTTTTCCCATTCAGGGCACTAACCTACTATTCTCTATATATTAACTCCTAATCATTGTATAATAACTATAACAAGAGAGCAGAGGTTAGAGGATGCACCCGGCCGTCGCATGGACCGTCAAACAGAAATCTTAAACGCACATTTTATGGACGGACGGAGGTAAATACAACACACTATTATTGTCATCAACATATGGCGTATGCATTGGCTACATATATGGAGCCCGTTTCATTAAACTTCTTTAAGACATGGACAGAAGACTACCACAGAAGACGGGTGATCGGTTCGGCTTCAATGTACGATTGTGTCATTATTCAATATATATAATATAACGTTTACGTTGATTGAATAAGATATTTAATAGTAAATATTAAACTTAGACGTCTCTATTATTGTAATTAATATTACGTAAAAACAACTGTATATATACATGTGAGGATGGCCGCGGCCAGTGTGTGTGGCCAGTGTATCGCATTATCAAATAGCAATTGATGAACTGGCGACCAGTGCAGATCCTGATCAGACTGTGCGAATGCACAGGCTGATCTGGATCTACACTGGTCGTAAAGCACATAACCCCCATTTCTCCAGTCACAGCCACATATTTGTTTTTGTGTAATTGCCTAATGACCATGCCTCCGTCCGGCTACTCCTGTCTATGTCCATATCCTGCTGTTTTATTGCTGACATCCTGGACACAGTGTCGATAGGGGAATTCCCAGTGGTCAAGATCCTGTTGGTATGGCGTGGTCATTCAGCTCCTGTTTATGGAATCCACGGTTTTATTGGCGGTTTTATTGGCGTCCATAGACCTTAGGCGCTGATTGTCAATTCCCAGGTTGCCTACAATGGACAATTAGAACCACTAGATCAGATGATTATTCACGTTTGTCCACCATGATCATATTAATTGGAGGGGTCTGTGGAAGAAGGAGGCTAAGTTCATAAGGGACTTAGCCCCCTTCTTCTACTGACACCTAACCACTGACCCCTTAGCACAATACATTTCGTGTCGTATTTCGGCAGCATATTTGGCAAAAGAGGCGTTATGGGATTTGTCATAATTGTAGATATTTCTCAGAAGGTATCTGATCAATTCGTTCTCATATCAATTCGCTCGCAAGTCAATTCGTTCTCATTTTTGTCAATTCGCTCTCATTGCGTTTTGCAATTGGGATTATCAGTAGTTATAATTTTAATAATGAAACCTCATTCATAACTTACGCAAATGTATTATTTACCGTAACTATATGCCACTATATCACTATCTTATTGCAGTCATATAATATAAAGTATTAAATATCTGAATCGCACAATTTACCATAAGGTTTATCTATGATTCAATTTGACCACTATACACATATACATGTATATATAATATATTATGAGAACGAATTGACAAAAACAATGGTCAGTTCGTTCTCATAGGCAATTGGTCAATAGCCCTTGTACGATATCCAGAATGTATCTATTTTTAGAAGGCACCGTAGTAGATAGCTCCCTTTCATTTTGGTTAATTCACTTTCATTTTGGTCAATTCGCTCTTTCATTCTGGTCAATTCGCTCTCATTTTGGTCAATTCGCTTGCGATTCTTTGCAATGAGAGCGAATTGACTTGAGAGCGAATTGACCAGGAAGCGCTCAGAAGATTAATCCAATAAATGTTCATATTCGTGGCTTGACGGAGAACTGGGGCTTATGTGATTTGTGGCCGATGTCGCTCCGGACCCAAGACTGCACGCCTGAAGCCTGATAATGACCTATACTACGTGGTAAAAGCATGACGGGTGTTTCATTGATGCAATGGCGACCAGTGCAGATCCTGAACAGACTGTGCGGATGCACAGTCTATTCTGGATCTTCACTGGTCGCAACATCCATTAGCCCCACTTCTCCAGTCACAGCCACTTGAGGCCGAAACCCGGGTTTGCGGAATTGTTAGAAATTTGATTGCCATACAATCCATCATTTGTGTAAATCTTGCAGCCATGTAAAGGGTGTTCCATTGGAAAGGGGGAGTGGGCGAAATGGTGGGTCGAATAGCAGGTAAGAGAACATATGTTGTCAGAATGAAAGTTAAAAATAGCAATAACCGGCTAACAGGTTTCGTGTATGCCGATGTTGCTTCGAGTTTAGGGTTGGTATTGACTCGGTGACCCGTGGATCACTCCACTATATGTTTTGTTGCGTTCCTGTGTTGTACCAGTACTAACCAGGGTCGTTGGGTTGAACTACTACTACTACTACTGGGTCAGTTTGTTTATAATGACCACCAGTCCGAAGACTATATGGGCAACTTTAAATACGTTGTGTATGACGAGCTGTGTATTAGGGTGATAAATGATGCTGTTTGTAGACGAAGGGTATGGTTATGATGATGATATGAACGTGTCTAACCGCTGCCACCGACGACCACTGATTGCATGCGGGGAATGGTGCGTTATGTTGTGTGCTAGGCAGTCCTAATGTCTGCCGCTTAATTTGGGATATGTTGGGTAGAACTAACCTACCCTTTTCTTATGTATTCGTACATGCCCAACCCCATCCCTCATAACAGTACATGTATGTGGTTCGATAATGACCAGGATGAACTGATATATAAGCTCACGCTTGTATTATAGAGACGATATATCGATTTCGTTGCGTGCATCAGACGTGTTATGCTACTCCCTCACTCTTCAACTCAATACCCAACAGTATAGCCCCAGATCTGGGACTGTACTATTTGCAAACATCAAGCGTTCCTGTTTTGTCATGACGCGTCACACCTTGTTGTCCGTCCAATCCAGGTTGTGGCGCCCGAAAGTTGTATTGATTCCCTGCAGGTGACAAATTAGAATCAACACCGGACATCATGTCAATCTGGATTATCATGTAACCACTTATCGTACAAGCTATTTCTGAGTATACATAACTCTTATTACATTACATTTCATAAGCGTTAAGACGGGGTAGTATTTCCAAATGTGTTGTTGTTGTTGATACTTATGCTAATCTTTCGCTAGCTTTGGTCACATCCGTGCTTCATAGTCTCATTGTGCTCTACATTTAGTGCTTAAACTCTTGTGGCGCATGCGTGAAGTAGGGATAAACTATTACTATATCCACCCTGTACCATTAAGGAATCTCAGGAAAGCCATGATTAACTCATCTCTGCTGTTTGAAGATTTCCTTGGTTCTGTTCTACTTCGTAGAGAGTGGCCTACGAATTGTGCTTATGCACACTTTATTAGGCGAATGTATGATAATATCTACAGTAGATATGCTTTAAAACCTTGCTAGCAAATGGACGGATGTCGATGATATATAGATCCATAGATGATGTCTTGCGTCTTTTATGGTTGCACTAAAAGTTCTTTACACAACCGTATATCTTTCGGCCTCTATGACACTATTGAAAAAGAACGACCCTAGCTTTCACTAACCTAACGTAGTCGGGCCTCCCGCTTCTGCAGAACGATTATCTTGTCCCGTATCTGCAACGGTGTCCTCTGCAGCTCGGATGCGACCGGGTTCTCGCGGATGGTCCCGATGAGGACACGTTCACCGCTCCGTATCTGACGGGCGAATGCCAACCGGACGATGCTCGTCTCCTGATCGGTCCACTGTATCCTGGTGAGGCAGGCGCTATCGGTCCGCCTGCTGGTCGATGCCTTTATCCGCTGACGGTGGAGGTCTAGGTAGTTTAAAAAGTCTATGTCTGGGTCGACATGCTCGTCCTCCTAGACCTCGGAATCGTCGTCATCGTACGGAATGTCTGTGCATAGAGGATCGCTGCACTTTATAGTGCAGCGAAGGGCGCGCGCTACGACATCCGTTAACAGGAGCATGACTGCAATGCGCATGTCATAGGATTTTACGCTCCCGTAATTGAAACAGGACTGCAGCCATTCCTGGCAAGGGATGTCGTAGCGCGCGAGGAAACGTTCCTGCAGAGCAGCATGTACCCTCATGTGAGAGGACGTAGTACACAGTGTGGAGGTGACCCGGATGTTGGCAGCACGTCGTAGTACGTCTGCATAGGTGTCGGCCATGTCGTCGGGGAGTAGGGCGCGTCGGTCGTCGGGCGTCTGACAGTTTCTGTAATAGGAAATATACCAATCTGCTGCTTACTTATTGAATGCAGAGGGTCTTTGTATGTTCGAGTTAGTCTGGTATGTAATGAAGAAATGGATGAGTTGAGACTCTGACCAGCCTGTTTTATCTGGGTCTACACTAATACGTGTACTTACTCCAACTCTGGGAATCTGGCCGTGGCTAGTTCCAGGCGGACCTCCCCTCCTCCTCCTCCTCCGCCATCTCCTCGGCCTCGCTGTCGTTGAACTTGGCGGCTGCAGGGGTGTAGTAGATGGGCGGGTAGTGGTGTGGGGTGCGCCAGTCAGCTGGGACGTATGCGCCTCCTCGATGCGACCGTAGGCGTCAGCCGCCTGAGACCTGTTCCCAGCGAAGCTGTAAAATAACAATGCATATGGGAGTGCGGACAAGCTGGAAGTTATGCTGAACAAATACAAAGGATGTGTTACTACAAGATAATATAAGATCACTGGAACTTACCTATAGTATCTGTCAGCTGTGGATAGGTTGTGGGACAGGAGGCTGGCCACTGGCTGAGCGTTGTCCGTCCTGTGGCGGCGCGCGCTCGTGGTAATAGTCTTCCTGAAGGCGGTAATGTTAGTAGGTCCATACCGACCCAGGGCGCCGCTGTGCTTCCAGGCCTCAGCTAGGAGCTTGTCGGCCATGCTGATCCTGTCTACGTAATCTCTGCTATGAACGTCGTTGAAGAGCATAACATTCCATCCCCCCCTCCACCGAAGTGAGGGACATGTATGCTATGATGTGGGCGTACAGTGTCCGATTTCGACAAAAAAAATGCACCAGAGTGATCGCCTCATTGATACCTTCAATTTGATATATGACATGACCATATTCATTCAAAAATAAAATTTTACCACACTTTGACCCCACGGGCCACGCCCATTTTTGACCCAGGGGTCACCATTTTAACAACTTTAAAAGAGCATTGTAGATCGATCATTCCTACCAAGTTTTGTCGAAATATGTCTGGCGGTTCTTGAGAAGAAGATTTTTGAAGAATTTGTGCTATTTTTAGACGGCGGCCATATTGGATTACATAATGACGTCATTTTAACAATTTTGTAGTCCCCCTACCTAAGGACCATGACCATGAAGTTTGGTGACTATAGGCCCAATGGTTACTGAGGAGAAGACATTTGAAAATGTTCATTGACGACGGACGACGGACGGACGGACACATTGCGGTAACAATAGCTCACATGAGCTTCGCTCAGGTGAGCTAAAAAGGGAGATAACTCAAAAATTAGCTATGCAATAGTTGTAATTCTTGTGCGCGACACACCTTCGGGTCGTGGTCTATGCATGTGTGAAGTTTCATGAAAATATTCCAAAGGGTGGTGGAGTTATGCTCCGGACACGAAATCAGTACGAGAAACAAAAAAGGGAGATAACTCAAAAATTACCTATGCAAGAGTTGTCATTCTTGTGCGCAACACACATTCGGGTCGTGGTCTATGCATGTGTGAAGTTTCATGAAAATATTCCAAAGGGTGTTCGAGTTATGCTCCGGGCAAGAAGTGTCTGCGTCCGCGTCCGCGGCCCGCTGTCAAATCCATAGTATCCCCCGACGGAGTCCGGGGGATACAATAAAACATCACGTTGCATACATTGAACTAGTTCCGAATGCATCACTCTAATTACATTGCATTATATAATAGTAGGTGTGTTAACTGCACAAAATAGGGTGTTAACTTCACTTTCTGATGCAAGGGTCCCCTTTGGTATGGAAGTTCCCTAAGACAATAGAAAACTTTTTATCCAAAGTCACACGCCCGATCTCATTTTCAACTCCCGGTATCCATGGAAATCAAAGATGGCTGCCGTGAATAGAGGTCAAATCTTAAAATTGGCACAATTGGCATATCGTGTGATGTATAATAAAAATACGATACAGTGAAACCAGATTGCTAAATCCAAGATGGCCGCCATTTGTCGTTCTGCATTAACTAAATATTCTGTAACAGTTTGCATATGCAGCAAAACGATATGGTATTACTGAGGAATTTGTGTACTTATTCTTGAAAGCACCTATCATGTTTAGTTTCTATTTAAAATGGATAATAACAAAGGAAAAACACACTAATCAGTTAGTAAACTTTATAAAACATAATTTGTATTTATCTGTATTTATTGTTTGATGTGCAATGATAATACTTTATAATCTGTCGTAAATATTATTTTTTCTGGTGACGCATTTAATTAGTATAAATAATTAAAAAAATAGCATGCCTCATTTGCATATGAAAATAGCCTGATACCACCGCGCATCACTATCAGTAAAATAAATATTACTACATGTAAATGAGGCACTCGTAAGTTTTAGAACTGGTGGAATAGTGATATAATTATACACCTATTTATTCCCGGAAAGACCATTGTGTGCCTACTGAGTGGGCATGTACCTTTAAACCAGTCTAATACGGAATAACTACACAACTTGATAATTTGATAAAACAAGAATTCCGCCATGAAAGGTATGTCATGCCTGTTTCAAATATTGAAGCACTCCGTAATCAGTAATTTCAAAGTTATCAAAATCAGGACGGAATATTTACATCGACAAAATATAATATATTGAGCCCTAGACTTAGTACAACCTGACCTGGTGCCTGGTCCATAAATAATAATTTCCACAAATAATCATAAATAATAATTTCAACAAATAATCATAAATACTAATAATGTCCACGAATAATCATAATAACGAAAGAGAGAAATTACTGGATATTGGACGTTAGTCTAGTGACAGTTTTTGTCGCTGAAGAACGGCCGGGAAAAATCGTCCTTTGACGGGGCATTTGGGCAGGTTTTATTACGGAAAACTCAACACATAACTTTTCATGAAATTTTCTCCCTAAGGCCACACTTTGGTTCTCTACCTGTTAACATGCACAGCTAAGGGGAAAAAATGTTAGAAAATCGTGCTTTGGGGCAATGTGTGCCCGATTTTCGATGGGAACAGCCATTAGGGTCGATAAATGGAACAGCCGGACACTTCACCATTTTATTTTCCGCAGTAAAAAATAGTTCCACATTTGATAAAAAGATTTCTCAGCTACAGACTCTGTAATTGTACAAAGTAATACAAATAATACATAGGATTGATAAATAATTAATTTAGATCAAGCTTTATCTACTTTTCTTAAAACGCGCTTACGCACAATAATTTACGTCTGCTTGTAATTTGGAAAGATTCGGCGTTTTGTTCTCCGCTCGGTAGGTGTTAATACTTTCTAAATCGGTACATCCCAAGACATTACTAGTCTCACAAAACGTTAAAAAGATCATACTATAGCCATATCATCTGGAGGAACATGGTACAAGTACTGGTTCATGCGCAGGTCCGGATAATTGCAGTAAAGTGTTTGTTACCCCACCTACTTCGTTTGTTTCCGAATTTACTAATATCTGCCATACAGTCGAAATGTGTGCATTAAATGAAGGAGGCAATGAGGGATTTAACCTAGCTAGTTCATTCTCCTCTCGCACGAAGCCGGTATGTAAGACCGTGAAAAGGGCTGAGTGTGAGTGCATGTGATCTATGGAGACTCGGCCGTAACAGTGTTATCCTATATGATAATGATATTTGACGGTTGGTCAGGGAAAAACATATCGTGCCAGGTATTGATCGTTATTGGGCTATGCAAAGTATTATGTAATATGTTTCGCGGCTTATCGTTGTATACGAGATGCTATTATTCGAGTTCAGATGTGGCGTTTATCTGTTGTTATATTACAATAGTAATTTCTAAGAGACACATTATATGTAGTTGTAATTGCCAATTACAAATTCGTGGATGGCACTTATAATGAATTTCAAAGAGACACATTACATGTACCACACACGAACCCACAATTGGCAATTTCAGTTTTTACTCCATAACAGCGTGTTCCGAACTTGTCCATGATTGGTCATTGTCTGAAATACAGTAGTATTTATCTAAATAATTGATCAGGAAATTATATAATTGCATTTAAAATTAGTGTCGACCATTATGAAAACCAGACACTAGTGAAGTTATTTTGATTTCACAAGGGTTTGCATAGTTCAAAATTTATTCAGCAAATCATTGACACGATGTTAAGTTTTTCAGATTTTGCTTTATCGCATGATATAGCCTGGTCTTGATTCCCATGAAGGCCTCTTTTTTGACTGAAACGTTTTTGTTTGCTTTGTCACTTTCTTAACATTTAGAGCATTTATATTTTTGGGAAAATTATTTAATTGCTTGAAATGCAGTAATTATTTACTGGTTACATTCCTTCGGGTTTTGTTAAGTAATTATCTGCATGTGGGTTATTATTTATGTCACCGACTACACGCAGAATTGTTCCGTTAGCAAATTGTATAAACCCAGTATAATTATGTGTCAATAGTTTTCCATATGTACAAGGGCCTGGCTGATACACTGATTCAGTATAGCCCCATATCAGCCTGTACATCGACTTATCAGGGTCTATGTTGCAATACTATCCCACATTCGATAATTGGATTAATCCTGCTATGCAATCAATAAACAATAATTGACCATTGTGCTAGTGACATAGCGTAACGATTTTCACGAAAAATATGAAAATATTTTGTAACGAATGCGGATAAAATACGATAATATAATACAATTTTTGTCTTGTTTTATTAAACTAGAAATGGACGCTTGTCGACAAGCGCATGTGCATCCCCCTCCCCAGATACACAAGTAGTTTGAAAAAAGGGTGTTCGAGTTATGCTCCGGAGACAAAATCAGTGACGGAAAAAACAAAGGGAGATAATTAAAAAATTAGTGATGCAAGAGTTGTCATTCTTGATTGACACACCTTTAGGGTTGTGGCTTTTTTGTGAGAAGTTTCATGAAAATATTCCAAAGGGTGTTCGAGTTATGCTCCAGACACGAAATCAGTGCACGAAACAACAAAGGGAGATAACTAAGAAATTAACGACGCAAGAGTTGTCATTCTTACGTGCGACACACCTTTGGGTCGTCTTCTATGCATGTGTGAAGTTTAATAAACTAGAAAATGTGTTCATAGAACACGGATGTCCCACATATCGCTTTCATAATAAATGAGGCCAAATTCCAAATCAAAATTTTCTTTTACCTGAGCGTTAAAGTTTTTGAAGCACCAAGTATGTGACCTTGACCCTGGACTTGGCGGGGGCAGGACGAACGTGGATTTGGCACAGGGCGGTAGAGGACCATTAGAGCAACGCGTATATGAAATATGAAGTTGATCCGTGAATGGAAATAAAAATTATAAGATATTTACCTGAGCGTTACAGTTTTTGAAGCACCAAGTATGTGACCTTGACCCTGGGATTGGCGGGGCAGGACGAACGTGGATTTGGCACAGGGCGGTAGAGGACCATTAGAGCAATGCGTATATGAAATATGAAGATGATCCATGAAAGAAAACAGAAATTATAAGATATTTACCTGAGCGTTAAAGTTTTTGAAGCACCAAGTATGTAACCTTGACCCTGGGCTTGGCGGGGCAGGACGAACGTGGATTTGGCACAGGGCGGTAGAGGACCATTAGAGCAATGTGTATATGAAATATGAAGCTGATCCGTGAAAGAAAACAGAAATTATAAGATATTAACCCGAGCGTTAAAGTTTTTGAAGCACCAAGTATGTGACCTTGACCCTGGGCTTGGCGGGGGCAGGACGAACATGGATTTGGCACAGAGCGGTAGTGAACCATCAGAGCAATGTGTATATGAAATATGAAGCAGATCGGTCGAAGGATGAAGAAATTATGAGACATTTACCCGAGTGTTAAAGTTTTGTGACGGACGGACGGGAGGACGGGACGCATGTTCCTACGAATGAATACTTGTTGGGTTTTTACTGTATAAAAATACCCAACAAGAGTACCCAACACTATCCTAACCCTACCCAATAAGATCCCCGTACGCTTACAAGTACCCATTTGTGTGTGCGGACGGACGGACGGACAAGGGTAACACTAAATGCCCCCTCCACTATCGTGGTGGGGCATACAAATATTCCAAAGGGTGTTCTCGAGTTATGCTCTGGATTCAAAATCAGAGCACGAAACAACAAAGGGAGATAAGTAAACAAGAATTACGCGGAATCAGATGCCTCGCCTTGTCCCGCCTTGACCTCGAGCCTGGGCCCGAAAGCAATTTGCACTGGCCCGAACATATACAATTATTGACTAGTGAGCCATAGAATATCAGATTATATTCTATGGCTCACTAGTCAATAATTGTTTTATTATATGATAATAGTCTGTATATAGCACTTACGACCTTATGCTACTAGACAAAAATTGAAAAAGAATTTGAAAAAAAAATGGAAAAAAAAAGTTTAAAAATTAAAAATAATAATGCTTGCTACTGGAGCCCAGAATTTTTTTTTAATAGTCCTATATTTATCTACATATATCTGCACAGGTCCACATAATGCCACAATATTTTCAACACAGTTTACGGAAATGTAATATACAAAAAAAATAAAAATAATAATGCTCACTACTGGAGCCCAGAATTTTTGTTAATAGTCCTATATTTATCTACATATATCTGCACAGGTCCACATACTGACACAATATTGTCAACACAGTTTACGGAAATGTAATAATGTACCTGTATAAATTACCTGTAATAAGTTAGTGGTCAGTTAAAAAATTGAAAAAGAATGTAAAAAAAAAATGTAAAAAAAAAATTAAATTAAAAAAAAATAAAAGAATAATGCTCCCTACTGAAGCCCATAATGTTTTTTAATAGTCCTATATTTATCTACATATCATATATACACAGGTCCACATATTGCCACAATATTTTCAACACAGTTTACGGAAATGTAATATAATCATTTACCTGTATATATTTATACCTGTAAGTGGTCAGTGGTCAGTTGCACATGCTAGCACATGCACAGGTGAATAGTCTGTATATAGCACTTACGACCTTATGCTACTAGACAAAAATTTAAAAATAATTTGAAAAAAAAAATGAAGAAAAAAGAAATGAAAAAAAAAATGGAAAAAAAAATTGGAAAAAAAAAGTTTAAAAATAATAATGCTTGCTACTGGAGCCCAGAATATTTTTTTTAATAGTCCTATATTTATCTATATTTATCTACATATATCTGCACAGGTCCACATAATGCCACAATATTTTCAACACAGTTTACGGAAATGTAATATCCAATGTAGTAATTTACCTGTATAAATTACCTGTGGTCAACAGTGGTCAAGCACTGGATTTGCACATGCTAGCCCATGCTAGCACATGGCTCTCCCAGTCTCTATTGTTCTCTCTACAGGTAAGGTGTACAGAGCAGACGAGAAAACGGTTGTCATTCTTGTGCGCGACACACCTCCGGGTCGTGGTCTATGCATGTGTGAAGTTTCATGAAAATATTCCAAAGGGTGGTCGAGTTATGCTCCGGACAGGAAATCAGTGCGTGAAAACAAAAAAGGGAGATAACTAAAACATTAGCTATGCAAGAGTTGTCATTCTTGTGCACGACACACCTTCGGTTCGTGGTCTAATTGAATGTGTTAAGTTTCATAAAAATATTCCAAAGGGTGGTCGAGTTATGGTCAATCAGTGCGCGAAACAAAAAAAGGAGATAACTAAAAAATTAGCTATGCAAGAGTTGTCATTCTTGTGCGTGACTCACCTTCGGGACGTGGTCTATGCGTGTGTGAAGTTTCATGAAAATATTCCAAAGGGTGTTGGAGTTATGCTCCGGACACGAAATCAGTGCGAGAAACAAAAAAGGGAGGTAACTAAAAAATTAGCTATGCAAGAGTTGTCATTCTTGTGCGCGACACACTTTCGGGTCGTGGTCTATGCATGTGTGAAGTTTCATGAAAATATTCCAAAGGGTGTTCGAGTTATGCTCCGGACAAGAAGTGTCTGCGGCGGACGCGGACGCGGACGCGGCGCGCTGTCAAATCCATAATATCCCCCGACGGAGTCCGGGGGATACAATTATATTAATTATCATTATTATTCATTATACTACATTATACAAACTATATACTATTTGTCATCTTGTTGAACGACCCTCACAGAAAGTTCAATAGGGATAGTGGCACAGTGTACTGGTGCATATTTCAATTATCGTGTATATACAGGATCTCTATAAAAATTAACGTAGTATTGAATTTAATAATGTTGTGTTTATCGGTTTGGTCAGGCCTTGTAGTGCAGCGGCTAGCATACTGGTATTCATACTAGTGACCTGGGTTCGAGTCCCAGTGGGGCCCATTCTGGTTAAACAAGCATTGTTATTTTCAATACTACTGGTAAACATATTGTAGGGAGGGTGATTTTTTTTTGCATCTGCCTGTTTATTGTGTTAGTCCGTTTTTCACAGAATGCAACAACAATAGCTTGTACCACAATAACGTACTGCGGTGTGTGTACATAAGAAACTGATGTATATAATTTGAGATACCTGTGATCTATAATACCTATGTTTTATGCATGATTTGACACAAATATCGCGAAAATGAGCAACTGGTGATCTGAGGATCCCCATTGCAACCCCTTAAGGGGAATGTGACGGCATGAACCCCATGTCTATATTGTCCAGTATATATGTCTGAATAACACACACTTGAGTGGGGTACTTCTCCCTAAGAACGTGTACAAATAAGCCGTGTTTCAGGTATCCCGACCGACCCTGTTTTTTTGATGTCGAGATTTTTTTCATTCATTTAAAAAAACAAAAAACGTATAGCCACGGTATGTGGCTATTGACTGCTGTTCCCTTTCATGTCCAGCAG
Organism: Conchocele bisecta; assembly: GCA_029237695.1. Lineage (NCBI taxonomy): Eukaryota > Metazoa > Mollusca > Bivalvia > Lucinida > Thyasiridae > Conchocele > Conchocele bisecta. The sequence goes on from CM055277.1 coordinate 54,410,196, forward strand.
ATATGCTGGCAGTAATACACCCTTTGTCATCTGCTGTTTTGAATATTTCAAATATTTGCCATTAAAGCTTGTTACTCCAACATATTAGAATCACCTCATCGATTTCGCCAAATACAGTTCATGCTTTGCATGACATTTCATTTGAGTTTCGGATTTCTCGCTTTCGCATTGTGCACTCCTTCAGGGTGCACACACAACTGGTACTCACAGAAGGGGTATAACCCGCTGAAACTGTCACATACAAGAACGCCAACGACGTACGTGAGGGCCAAACCAGGTATCCGGTCGGGATTCCCGTAAGGATGAACCCCGAACGTTAAATTATTTCATCGCATATTCCCACCTGCGACCCACTTTTGACGTAAAGTGTTTCCACAAATACACGAAGGCCGACGATGAAGGCCGACGATGAAGGTCATCATGGCGGCATGAGTGTGTTCCAAATGCGTACATGTATCAGGTGTACAAGTGTCTATGAAGCAATCCACCAAGTAATACAAAAGTTATATGTTGATGAAGAAACTTGTACACGTGTTGACGTAAATAAATGCCTACGTGTTTCCACAAAAGTGCGAATGTCAAATGGGAAGGTCATGCATATGGGTGCATGAGTGTGTTCCAAATACTTACATGTATCAAGTTTCCAAACATTGAAGCAATCCATCAAGTAATATTAAACTTATATGCCGATAAAGAAACGTGTACAAATTGTTTGACGCAAAAATGGCTATGTGTTTCCGCAAAAATATGAAGGTTAAAAAGGTGAAGGTCATGTTAATTGGGGCACGAGTGTGTTCCAAATGCTCACATGTATCAAGTGTCCAAATACGGAAGCAATCCATAAAGTAATATTAAAGATATATATGATGATGAAGAAACTTGTACGAACTTTTCGACACAAACAAATGGCTAAGTGTTTCCGCAAAAATATGAAGGTAAAAAAGGCCAAGGTCATGTTAATTGGGACACGAGTGTGTTCCAAAAGCTCACATGTATCAAGTGTCCACATATTGAAGCAATCCGTCAAGTGATTATTAAAGATATATAGTGATGAAGAAACTTGTACAAACTTTTTGACATTTGTTGACGCAGACGACGGACGGAAAAGAGGCGACTATAGTTCTGCTAAAGCAGGCGCAACAAAAACTGCACATTTCCCATGAGTTATATGTTACCTTATAACCAGATAACACAGTATTTATTGCATGTTCAGTACAATCTGGTGATGGTCTATACTGTTCACAATTTGATCAGTGATTCATTTTGCATTCAGCAAACACTGAATGATGTTTAGGCTGTATCATCTGTGTCTGATCAGGATTTCTAAATTGGACAGGAATTAATAATGAAATAAATCTGGCGATGTCTAATGTCATGATTTGTAATTTATTTAATGGTGTTTAACGGCATGTCAACAGCTAATATAAGGCCCAAATCAGAACTAAATATGTACGAACAGACATATATTTATATTCAGCCCAGAAATTAGAATAACCTGACCTGGTGCCAGGTTCTCACCACACCAGAGTCATTTAGTCCCACTACCTAAAAGTAATACAATTAGTATTAAATCTGACTACTTTTATAATTGGTATAACCGGATTCAACTCTCAAGTAACAAGGAAGCAAAACATGCATCTGGGAGCTCAACCAGGGATATCACAATTCCGTTAAGGATGAAACAAATTGTTAAATTTACCCTGTGCATGTTGCTAACAAACCGCCTATTCCATGAACTGCAATGAAGCTGAACCTTAATTATAACCCTGCGATACGACTACATAATAATTATTACCAAACATCATTATCAAATTACATTGTACTTGCAAAGGTACTGCATTTTACGATGTTTTTTCTATATAGCTGTGACTAGTGATGTGCCGATGATCGATTATAATCGCAAATTGATCGAAAGGGGCGACAATCGATAGTGTTTTGTCATAATCGATTATAGGAAAAATATTTCTGCTGTTTTCCGCGGGTTTTTTCCCGTCCATTTCGCTCATTTTCGTTACATTCGCGTAATTACTTAAAATTCGGAATGCTTCTGTTTTTATCATTCCTCACAATGGCGGCCGAAGTTACAGTCGATGCTTGGAGAGATGCCAACAATAATGCGTTGTTTAAGTATCCGGGGAAGGCGCGGAGCCACTTCTGGTCATAACTTTATTTCATGAAAGCATAGGCAGCATGTGATTAGTTGTGTTACATAGTTGCGAAAACGCCACGTAACTGCTGCATTCTACCGTAAGCAGAGTTACAATTCCTTCCATAGGCTATGTCATCAGAATAGTGAATTAGATCTCTGTGATTCGCACTTTAGCAGTCTATTGTGACATATTTTTAATGTGAAAAGGTTATCAGTGTTATAAAAGTAATGCAAACTAATAATTCTGAAATAAATTGTATCAGTGTAGAACGTTAAACGTTTACAAAATTAGTTTTTATCCGTATAGAAAATGGATCCTCCATCATAAATTTTGCATTTGGATTATGGCTGCCAATAACTATTCTTGCTTTTTATGTCATATAGATATGCAAATGCATGACATAATTAATGGAATATGCTAGTATCATAATACCGACACTCGTTGCAGTTAGAAATTATAAAACAATATGTCAAAATAATAAAATAGACTGCTAAAGTGCGAATCAGATCTGATTCGCTATTCTGCGGACAAGGGAATCGTAACTCTTCTTTATACGGTAGTATGCAGCAGTTACGTTTTCGCAACTAGTGTGTTACAGTGTTACTGTTACGTATTGCATTTAATAATAAATAATCGATAACTATCGATAATCAATCGAATTGACCCTTCCGATTATCGATAGTGATTTTCCCGTCCGATTCCCATCACTAGCTGTGACCCTGATCATGACATTTAACGTTGGTATGTATATGATACCAAAGTAAACTGGAAAAGGTGGCAACACGTATCGGTTTATGGCGAAAGGTTGAAGAGTTTTATTTTTATATCCAACGGTGAACATTTTGATAGCCATCTTAGATTTCTCAAATTGCTGAATGATGTCCTCCTGAACAACCACATCGTATATAGACGGGAGTGCACCTTGTAAGAGGGAGCACTGCATATTTCACACGCAGGTTGAAGTAACGGACCAATGTCTATAAATACATTAACTATATATGGAAGCGCCCTGGTGCCAATGCTAAAATAGTTTTTATCTCCTAATTCGGAGATATCTCCTAATTCGGAGATACTATCTCCTTAATTCCTAAGTATGGCTTACCATCTCATAATTAGGACTTACTATCTCATAATTAGGACTTACTATCTCCTAATTAGGACTTACTGTGTCAATGCGTTCAATTTAGACGGTTTTTTTTATCGAAAAATGGCGGCCATTTTGAATTTTGGTCATTTTGTCATGAACGGATATTGTTGAAAATTATTTTATTGATTTCTGTTCATGCCAGTACATGGGAATAGACACCAAAATCATGTTTCTATCATGATTAGGTACCAAGTTAGGCCAATTTTAAAATTTGACCTATATTCACGGCGGCCATCTTTGATTTCCATGGGTACCGGAAGTTGAAAATGAGATAGAGCGTGTGTCTTTGGATAAAAAGTTTTCTATTGTCCTAGGGAACTTCCATACCAAAGGGCATGTTTGCATCAGAAAGTGAAGTAAAAAGTCAATTAACACACCTACTATAAGATAGTGCAACATGTTGCCTATACAGCGGAAAACGCTCTTTCAGCCTTGATAAAAATAAAAACTACTGTCTGTTTCACGAAAGCTGCCCATATTTTACGGCCATATAAACAATTCAATATTAAATTAAAATTTAACAATGAGCCTTCTTTTTATTTCGTGAAATTTGTTCAAATATTGGTTTTATTACGAAAAATTGATTTCTCTATGGGAATTTTAACATGGGGAAAAAGAGGTAGGAGTTGTGGGAGGAGTCAAAAAACGAAATAATTTGGAAATTGACTCCGAAACCTGGCTAGATGGCTTGGAAATGATCTATGAAAAATTTTAAAAATCGGTCCAGTATTTCTGAAATTCTAAAAATAAATTCCCATGTTAAATCCCCATAGAGATCTTCGGTAGCAGGTCAAAATGGCCCCAGTCCAAAACGGCCCACTTTGTCCAAAACGGCCCCAGTGCTGACCAAAACGGCCCCATAGTTCTGACCAAAACGGCCCCAGTCCAAAACGGCCCCAGTTATAGTGTATTATTATTATATGTTTTCTCTGTATATTTTGTGAATTAGAAGTGTTTGATGAGACATAGACTTCCATTGATACATTATAAGCAATCAAACTCTTATTTCTATCGCAAACTGAATGTATTTAACAAAAGAAAATACATGTGTATCAACATAATAAAATAATAAAAAAATTGTATAAATGTATCCAGTATTCCAGAATAAATTAAGTCCAAACTTACTGTCACGTAAGTAATGCAACGACTAACATATTTTTACGTTTAACGGCAGTATTTATGTAATCACTTGCATGTTTGGTACGGATGGCAAAACCGATTTTCGAATATTCCATTGGCTATTCGAATATCCGGAACCACAGGACCTCTGTAGTAGCGATGCTCAGCCATGTCACGTGACCGCTAACTCATGAATATTCATAGATAGAAAATAGCGGCCCATATTTGGATCCGGTTTGTTTCGGTTTTAATTTATTTGTTTTAATTACAACAAATCTGTCTAAATATATATAATTTATTAATCTAACAAGCAAGATGATCCAGGTATGGAATTTCTTCGAGCCAATACCCACGTGCACCCTTAAATATAAGTTCAATCAATCAAGAAAGATGATAATGTCGTAATACATGTATTATTTTCGGACGAATACATTGAAATTCCCGTTTAATCAATATAGTGTATATGTACAGCGCGGATGCACCGTCTGATTTGGGTCTACATTTTGCCAGTCACCGATGCATACTAATTGAGACACGCCATGTGATTTTAACGTCGGACATATTAATTACATAAAATATATTTACAAAATGTAAAAAAGTTTGCATAAATTGAGTCAGAAATTGCCAGGTCTAAATTCGGCATGTACTCAGATTTTTGTGTCAACTTTTTACGTCATTCATGAAAAATATTGTGGATTTTGTAAAACGTATTTCATGAAATTACGCGGATATCCGAATACTAAATCACATGGCATATTTCTACTTTTGACAAAAAGAACATTCGCAAATCCAGAACAATTAATTCAATTAATTGCGCATTCACTGATCGGTTAAAATATGGGAATTATCCAGACGCAGACACCGCCGTGAAAGACGATGAGCCATGGAAATTCATCAAACGCGGTGCGCTGATTATGCAATTGAACCGCATGAATGCCGTCCGGCGTATGTTACACGCAGTTATCACACTACCGTGTTGATTTCTTACAGATACCATATTTCACATGTGGCCGCGGCGTATCAAAAAGTCCTTTATTTACTTGAACTTTACGCTACGCACAATTTATAAAAAAGACGATTCTAAAGCACTACCAACTTGACATTGTTTTTATTGAGACATTTATTTCTTTACTGAAAATAGCAAGTAGGGTGCTCTTTAGAATCGTCTCGAAAAGACGATTCTGAAGCACTACCAACTTGCCATTTATCATTGAGACGTTTACCCCCCAAATCACGCATCTAAATTGGAGCTCTGTGGTGTAGATCGGAAAACTTCAGTCTGTTGTCTGCTGTTCTATTTTTTATAATTTTCAACAATAAACATACTGATGAATGGAGGCGATTCTCGTTTACAGCCAAAACATGTTTCATCGGTTAAGATTAAATAGAAAATACATCTGGCATATTATATATTCCGTATTAATACAATTTACAGACAACTTGACTAAATGTGACATGTTGCGGCTTGGCTTTCAACATCAATCAAAACGCCGCATCAGTACAACATTCTCTGATCTGGCTAACTAGGCCACATCAAACAAAACTTGAATGTTTCATTATGGGACATAATATCTTGTTCAAAGGCATTTCAGCCTTACACAGACCACAGGTTGCAGTAATGTACCTGGGATGTAGAAAATAACAAATAAAAAATGAAAAAAATATCTGTTTTAATATGAAGGCAATTTTATGGAAAATATAGAGTGTAAATCTACAATTTCCTTAAAATGGCCTTCATATTGCAATCAATGTTTTTCATTCGTTTTCATTTTCAACATCCCAGGTACAGGACTGCAACCTGTGACGCAGACTCGATTTCTATTGTTTAATATCATCGATTTTAGGCCATGATCAGAGTGTGTGGGGTTATTTTTGCCACATTGTTTGTTAAACTCATATCTTTTTTTCGTGGCGATAAATTGATAGGCTCTTAATAATGCCTATAACAACAAACACTATTGCTCACATACATTACTTATAATAGATTTTGCTGCCAAAGTACTAATTCTACGTCCATTGGATGTTGCAAACAGTGTAAAGCATAAAATAACTGTTAGAAATTATCATTATTTCTAGTGATGGGGGGGGGGGGGGGGGGGGGGGGGGGGGGGGGGTGGGGGGGGTGAATTATCATTAATTATAGTTACATTACTGGGGCCGTTTTGGACTGGGGCCGTTTTGGTAATTTTTATGCGGCCGTTTTGGACAAAGTTGGCCGTTTTGGACTGGGGCCGTTTTGACTGTAATCCGAGATCTTCACTCTGTGAAGATGTCTATGGGGATTTAACATGGGGAAATTGTCTTTTCGCAATAAAATCAATATTTCACCAAATTTCACGAAATAAAAAGGCTCATTTTTGTAATTTTCCTTTAATTTAATATTTTTGAATTGTTTATATGGCCGCAAAATTTGGGCAGCTTTCGCGAAACAGAGAATAGAAAGTGTGTAGCTGCACGTTTTCCGCTTTATAAGCAACAGGTAGTTCTGAGTACGTAACTCTGACACTTCATTACATTTCACTACATAAGAGAAACACATGTTGCATATTAAGAGTAATACGTACAGTTAGGCAACATGTTCCACTATATAGCTACGCCACGCTACTCAGTAAAACTATAGAACAAAAATCATGCATGGCGTTGACGTTCATACTGCGCTATATTGTAAACGAGGCAAAATTATATGTCCAAAAGGGGGAGATACTATATTACGGTTTAGAAGCTTTACACGTTACAAGGCAAAAGGTCGAAAGGGGGGGGGGGGGGGGGGGGGGGGCGCGATAATCCATTACCCGGGAGTCGAATCAAAAATATAAATGAACTTTGAGAAGGAAGCTAGATACGAATTGTCAGGTCTGTAGCGAGTACGGTTTAAAAGCTTTACAAGTTACTAAGCAAAATTTGGAAATTCTAAGTCGAAAAGTAGGAGATAATCCATGAGTGAGTGAGTGAATAGGGTTTAACGTCCGCTTTTCTGACATAGAGGTACAAGCCTCAGGGAGTCTACACGCAGACGGGTCAACGGGGTCGAGTCCCATATCCACCTGTCCAAGGGGGGTAAATCCCAACTTCAGAACTCAATATTTACAATCAAAATATATATTCAGTCCTGAAATTAGAACAACCTGATCTGGTGCCAGGCCCTCGCCACACCAGCATCATTTATCCCATCCCCTAAAAGTAATAGGATTAGCGCTAATCTTACTTTTATATATGGGGCATAGCCCGACTCAACTCTCACATACAAGAAAGCCAAAAATGTACATGAGGGCCAAATCCGGTATAGTGGGTTCCGGAAAGTATGAACCCAATCGTTAAGCCAGTTTAGTCGCCTTTTACGACAAGCAATGGCTACTGCAGCACTATTCTCAGGATCAGTTGATCCCGCCCCGGTGCCTGCATGGGGCGAGATAATCCATGATCCGGGGTCGAAACAAAAATGTAAATATACTTTGTGCATCTACTCGTCATAAGGAAGCTACATACCAAGTTTCAGGTCTGTAGCTAGTACCACAGGCGCTTAGGTGTCAAGGACAAAACGCTGTTTAAATCATACACACTTAATATGATATTAAATATCTAGAAGGTAGGACACTCGCCATCTTTTCAACCAACGGAAGTGGTACTATTGTACCTTGGGGCCCCGGCTCGCTAATTGCAGTAATTTTAACGCTAATTTCAGTAATTGTAACGCGCGAGAAGGCCGGGATCTGCTGGTCTCGCGCGTTATAATTACTGAATTAGCGAGCCGGGCCCAAGGTAAATACTCCACTTCCGTTGGTTGAAAATTATTGGGTACGATTTAAATAGGCTTTTCTCGTTCATACCACAAAGTGCCTGTGGCTAGTACGTTTAAATATTTTACGAGTTGCAAGCCAACATTCATATAGGGCAGAGAATGTGTGCAAAAAATACAAGGGATACTTTTGTAACTAGTGGTTACACATGGTTACTGTGGTTACATACAATTTACATATTTGCTCATTCATCAAATGTATTCTCTTCCTTTATCAACTTTGATATTGTGTAGTTAATATATATTTCAAATACATTTAAGCCATGTGTCTATTAGTTTATCTCCCATCTCCCCAATGTACACTGATTACATCACACAGCATGCAGCTATAAACTGCACACAGCTGTTATCTGACCAATAGGAAACCTCATAATCTCATTGGTAACTATCTTTAGTTTCTACTACATTATGTATAGGCAAATTAACATCAGTACATGTACTAACTGCCATTTACCAAATTTAAAATAGCTGTATGTGTGAAAAAATAATATGTGCAAATAGAATGTGTTTTGTGTAGATCAAATTATTATATGTGTTTGCTACTGGAATATGTGATTAATTATAGTATGTTTTGTGGTTAAAAAGGATACAATGTCTACTCTTGGCAAAAGACGGACTTTTAAAGATTTAAAACGCAAGCCTACCTGTAAAAGAGCAATTTTTCAGAATTTAGACTCAAGGCAAAGTGAAGGACGGCCAAAGAAAGTGAAATTGGATTTTAGGTTTGAAGTGGCAGATTTAACTAACCAGCAATGCAAATCTCAGATCATTGGATTTGGATAACTATTCGTGTTCTGCTCTCATATATGGAAGCTCACGACTGATGTGTTAGCCGCATTAGTATGTAAGTTTGGGTTTGAGGTCATTTATTCTCTGGTCAAAGCCATTGATACTGTGCCAGTGAGATTTCCATGTACAAATTCATACATTTCAAACATTGTGAATTGTTATGGGCCAACTGGTATCAATATATATTGAGTTTCTGGTAGAAGTGCTGGGTATCATTTTCGAGATGAACTAAAGTAGTAAGTTGTACTGAACATGATCAAATATTGTGGGATACTACAGCCAAACACAATGAACCACACAATGCGTTTCTTCTACCACCCGTAGAACACTGTATACACACTGGGTGTGATGGTGCCCTTTATGTACACAACAAGTGTTTTGTGACTTTGTTCTCAATGAATGGTCCAATACCTGCACAGAAGGCAACCTTAAGATGCAGGGAGTGTGATACAATATACAATATAGATACATTTTCAACGCCAAAGGAAGGTTCCAGGATTTATCCAATCCACACTCAATGGCACGCTGCTTCTAACCGAGTTTATTTTTCCTCTGACGTACACGAACTGATGTGTGAAGCTGGGTAAGTTAATTTATATATTTATACCCACCCCCCCCCCCCCCACCCCCCCCCCCCCCCCCCGCCGCAACGATGTGTGGGGGTATACTGGAGTCAGGATCTGGATCTACACAGTATGCACAATACCACTGTACATGCATGTGGGGTTGAAAGGGTTGAACTGTTTCACAAGATAGCAATGGCGACCATGTGGAGCCTGCAGAGTTACCCCCACAGGCCTGTACAGTGGTACATTTGTACTGGTAATAAGTGTAGATCCAGATGAGCCGGCTCTTGATGAACCGTCTCGTACAGAGCTCCAGTTAAGGTGCGTAATTTAGGTGAATTTTGTTATTTATTCACCAAAAATGCCAAGTTGGGAGTGCTTTAGAATCGTCTCATTGAGACGATTCTAAAGCACCCCCAACTTGGAATTTTTTATGAAGAAATCAGGAAAATACACTGAAAATTAAGTCAAGTTACGCACCTTAACTGGAGCTCTGGTCTCATCAGGATCTGCACTTTTTCCAAATACATGTACTTTTCATATTTATAACCCCCGTAACGAGTTGTGGGGGTATAGTGGAGTCAGGTTGTGCGTCCGTCCATCCGTGCATCCGGTCTAAGCGTCTACTATCCTTCTGTGACAAATCCACGACCATATTACCCCCACTAACCTAAGGTCAATGTCACATACTGAGTGGGTTTACAAAACTTAACATCAGATAAATCCCTTATAACTTCTGTTTCCTTCATCAAAAATTCTCAATATTTCATGCATGCATTCCTCTAATTGCAGTAATTGCGTTACGATCTGGGCCCAAGAGGGGGTGGTATTCCGTATTTTAAGCCCTCGCTTACTGACAAATCTAGTTAATAATAATACTAAAGAAACTGAAACAAACTCAAATTAACACAAAGTTGAAAGTGTTTTGATCACAAACACTGGCATGGGTGCAGAATGGCGGGGTGTAGTATATAAATATGGATGATTTCAACATGGATATGAAGTTTCAGATTATTCATTTAAACGGTTGTTAGATAACATAAAACATTTAACGCTTTTACATGTTGTATGAGCAATCTGAAATGCTCAAACACTGTTTTCAAAATATTTATTTCTGTACTGGTGTTTGGTGGAAGCTTCCTTAAAGACGCATGTACGTGTGTATCCCGTTATATTCAGGCTTATTTGAAATGGACATGTGCAGATTCAATTATTTGATTCAAATTTATATAATCAAATGAGGGGGTATTATGGGTGGGCCAGTGTATGGGAATACAGATGATGATTATGCTGGATGGATATGAAGTCTCCAAGTGACTGTTTGTTGAAGGGGTCAACGTAGTATCAGATACATACAATTATTACTCAGAATGTCGGAGACAAAACACAGATACACACACATCACAGCAAATCTTGCACGGTGTAATAAATATAATTGTAAGTTACAAGAAAATCTGTAAGATGACCATGCCAACATGGCGAAACCTCTTACTGTATAATTATACTCATTAGCAGAAAAACTAGTAGTTGTATTGGTATTTGCAGGAACCATGCATTTGTCTCCCATCACGCATTTGCTGAGATCTACAACAGCCTTTTCTCTGAGACCCATCCCAATACACAGAAATTCCATGATTGGGTGAAGACTGCACCAGATGGCATTATTGCAGGTACAATAATGCATGCTAGCATTTACAACTGGCCACAAATACAGATGAACTTATATATGTTACTAGCTTGTTTTCTAATCCCTCTATCTTGCATCAGTTACAATAAATATTGTTTAAATTCAATACACAAATTTTCTATTTAATTTATTAATGTTAATAAAAGTATCTTGCATATACTATATAGTATTAGTATAGTGTAGACAACTATCACAATATTGTCTTCCATATTTACACACTCTTATGAACTCAAATGAGTCTGAATTTCAAAATCAACCATAATCATTTTGGAGAAAAAGCTATCTTGATGAAGAGAAACACGATAGAAATTACATCCTCACCAATATAAAAATATGCAAAAGAAAACAAAATCTATGTGTCTGAAACCCTTTTACTCAATATGTGAAGTACATGTAATAACATTTTGTCTGATTAATTTCCCAATGGTTTAAGTTATAAAATACTCTCACGTATTTATCATCCTTTAATAATACATGTATGCAATTTCAGCTGAAAACAAATATTGGATATTGCAATACCACCCACCTCTCCTACCCACTTCTGTAGTATTAATTCAGATATAAAAACATATATTTTCTATAAGTTATACATTAACGAAAAGACATGACATACTAGTAATTTTTAATAATTTAGATTATTATTAACCCATTGCATTCTGAGGATACACTATTTTGAATAATTTTCATATTTATGCTTATATGAAGTGACCACCATTTGAACCGTCTCGTTGAGACGGTTCAAATGAGTGGTCACAACATATACATTTGATGGAAAATGGAGAAACAAAATTGTGAATTTTATATCACCCTAAAAGTGTATTCCGAATGCAATGGGTTAATAAGAGTTACTTAAACCTTTCAACCCATGCAGTACAGTGGTATTGGCAAATCGTCTCATCGGATCTGCACTTATTGCAAGCAATTTTCATATTTTCTAGAAACACAAACATCAACATTTCATAAATAGGCTTGTCTGATAACCATTCCTTGACCATGGTATTGTTTGCAAAAGTAACATAGCACACACAGTCGATTCCAGTTACTTGGGTGTGAAAGGGTCAAATGAGTTGTTCTCTCAACTACTATTTCCATTTCACTTATCTTTCTGTCTGCTTTGAGATTGTAAGAAAACTTTGGTTAGAAATGTGTAATTGAAAATGGGGAGATAATCTGCCTGTGCTGTGCATGTACATGTAATGCAAAATGTGGAATCAATTAAAAGATTAGTGATAATATTTTTTCATGCATTACGTTCTGTCACAAAACCGGGAGGATGTCAGCTAGCAATGACGAGGAAGAATGTCACAAATGTGTTCATTAATGGGGAATTGTCTGCTGAACTCTTAGAAGGTGGAAATTCAAACAGTTTTGTGTTTTCAAAGGACAGGAATACAGAAATCATACTACGAGAAGTGGATTCCTTACGCAGACAACATCTATATTCCCATTCAGCGGATCAATGTTCGGAGCATTGTAAAACTAGAGGTACTCCAACCTATTAATTAACCAGTTCACCCTGGGAGTGTCTGGCTGGGTTAAACCAAATTTTATTTTAATTTTCAGCCTACATTGTATTCTAACAAATCAGAAGAAAAGTTCTAACGCAGTTCATCTGGAGCTACACTGTTTGCAATTATTGGCACATTGTCTCTGGTATTGAAAATGTTGAGACATATGCAAGTTCCTATACAGTACGAATATTTTTACACATCCATTTCTGGTCACATTCTATTCATCAGGGTACACTATAAAGATTAGCACAAACCCCTTCTTATCTGGAGACCTGCAAGTACAATATGGGTATTGCCAATTTCCAACTGAGAATGACTCGGTAGGGAAATTTGCTTCCTGTTGCACCTTGTTGCTAATCTGTAACCACATGTGGTGACTACCAACTTCAGACCCATTGAAGTGATATATAGTGTGTGAACTGGATAGGTGATTAGCTAATGGAGCATTCATGGAAACAGCATACAGTGTCCAATTAGATAAGGTACATATGTGTGTGTACATCAAAGGCTGTATCTACAATTGTTTTGCTTTATTTCAATGTGACATTAGATAGGCTCCAGTAAGGGCACATCTAACTTAAAGTTCGGAAAATATAAAAAAAAAATAAAAAAAAAAAAAGGGTTCAGATCTGTACTGTTCATCTAGATCTAGGTTTTACAAAAAAAATGGCCTGGCCTGTTGATCAAAATAATTAATATTATCTGTGTCCCTGTGAGAAAGTGACTTGATGATTATTGAGGCCAGCACCCAGTCACCATGTCTAAACTATCTGTAAACAATACAAATGCCACATAATTTGAACCCTAAAGCATGCTGCTGGGTTTAAAACTGTAGTCATTGAATTTTTTGAATATTTTACCATTTCTGATGAAAAAAAAACATTACATGTACTAGCAAGCGCGCTAGAATCGTCTCCAAATAGATTTGCAATGAGATATATGTAAAATATAAACATCAGCTGATGACTATTTTCCCCGAACTGTTTAAGTTAAGTAGCATTATAGAACATTCATTTCTTGTTTGTACAGGTTGCCAGAACCTCAGATTCATTGACTGTTGTTGGAAGGTCTGTATGCCTCACTGTATGTTTGCGGTAGAGAATGAAGTTAAGGGTTACCCCCTCCTTACATTCCGAATGTATGCACAGAAGAACCACAGCCAAACTCAGTTTTAGAACCCCACCACCCTTTGATGGAACACCACCATCCTCGGATGGAACCCCACCACCCTCTGATGGAACCCCACCACCCTCGGATGGAACCCCACCACCCTCGGGTAGAACCCCACCACCCTCGGATGGAACCCCACCACCCTCTGATGGAACCCCACCACCCTCTGATGGAACACCACCACCCTCGGATGGAACCCCACCAGCCTCGGATGGAACCCCACCTCCCTCGGATAGAACCCCACCACCCTTTGATGGAACACCACCACCCTCGGATGGAACCCCACCACCCTCGGATGGAACCCCACCACCCTCGGATGGAATCCCAACACGTCATCAACCACCACCTGGAGATGTTAATCGGAGTAAGGAGCAACACAAGTTAGAGATGCTGTGGGTAAGTGCATGACACAGATACGTGTCTGACTTTTTATAAACTTGAATGTCTCACGAATGTGATAAATCATATCCCCTTGAATAGTGAAAAAGTGATATGGCCAATTCTCCATGAATGTGTGCGTCTGTGCGCCCATCCTCAACACTTATTTTACTTACCTTTAGTATTTACATTTAAAGTATAAAAGCTGCCAACTGAAGTCATCAATTTAGGGACAAATCAGATATTTAAAACTAAATTTCAGAAAGGACTCGAGAAATTGAAGCTCGAAGTTTTGCTGCCAGAATCAATGGCAGTTACAGAGGAACAGAACTATCTAGAGGTAATAATGGTAAAATGAATATTGATGTATGCAATGAAAGCTTTTTCTGTATTTTCTACATGTCCTGTACCCATATAGATTTTTCTTTGGGAAAGTATA
>CM055277.1:55118626-55165555 GCA_029237695.1 Conchocele bisecta
GGCGCGCTGTCAAATCCATAGTATCCCCCGACAGAGTCCGGGGGATACAATTACTCAGCTACAGTAACACCCATTGAGATAACGAGCGGTAACTACCCATTACAGTAACACCCACTGAGATAGATAACGAGTGGTAATGACCTGTCTCCTTTGGTCCTCGTGCCTCGGCTCCTGCTCCTCCTCATGTCTCCGGTCCTCCTCCTCGGTCACCGCCTCCGCCGCCTCCTCCTCCTCCTGCAGATTGATAAAGAATGCCAGACTGGTGTATTTTTTTTCGGGTATGTAAGGTGTTCGAGCCAATTCCCAACCTTAAATATAAGCTGAATGAATGAATGACTAGTGTCTTTTAATATCAAGTTTATCAGGTAAGGCTAGGAAATGCGTAGGAATTCCGAGGCTCTCTGATCTGTATTGCTTGTTAGAAGCAAGACGTGTGTTTCATTGATGGAATGGCGAATAGTGCAGATGCAGAGGCTGATCTGGATCTACACTGGTTGTAAATAGAGAATAGCAGTCTAGTGTCTATTGATGTCATGTGTATCAGGCAAGGCTAAAAAACGGAAGGAATTCCTCATACACCTGTTATGCATAATGTTGAATTCAACCAAAACACAGTCCTTAAGAATAATGTTGAATTGAACCACAACACATAGTCCTTATATATAATGTTGAATTGAACCACAACATACAGTCCTTATGCAGAATGTTGAATTGACCAACAACATACAGTCCTTATGCAGAATGTTGAATTGAACCACAACACATACATGTAGTCCTTAAGCATAATGTTGAATTGACCACAACATAGTCATACAGTTGAATTCAACCACAACACATGGGAGAGACTCAAAATCCCCTCCGTTCATAATCTCCTCTGCTGAACAAGTTGTCAGAAGACAAAGAAGCTCACCTGTTGGCAACCTTCACTCAAACTTGGCACAGTTGTATAAAAAACATGAATATTATATAACTTGACCTTAGGTTAAGGGGTGTGCGGTGGACCTTTACATTGGGGTCAGTGGTGGAAGGTGGGTCGTGGATTTGCTATAGCATGATATAGTATATGATAGAGATGAATGCCTCGGAATTCCTACTGTTGAGCCTCAGAATTCCTACCGAGCCTGATATATAAAGAACTAGAGCAAGTGGTCATGGATACCCCCAGCCGACGCCTTGTCTGACCAACAAATATTTTCTAAGTCATTTGGTAATGACATTTGCATGGGGGCCGCATGGGTGGCCTATAGAATGATAGGGTTGTGAAGATATTGAGTACTGAAAAACTTTAACGAAGATTTAACAAACAACCATTAATGCAAATTTCAAAATAATTTGACCTTGGACATGAAGGCCAAATGGGTATGGTATGGGATGAAAATATGGATGATGGATGAAACGGACGGACGAAAACTATATATACCCCTAGACATACTTTGTATGCCGGGAGTATAATAATGTGCACATAAAGACTTTCTATCTGGTGTATATGATGAGATATGCACCAGAAATATCAATATTCATCGAGGAGATAGGCGAGACATATATAGAGTTTTCAGTGCATAGCTCATCATATACACCAGCTAAAAAGACCATATTTGTTTTATTAAATAATAGAACCGCCTTCATTCTAGAGATCGAGATTTAGGACCTATATGCCGTCAGCCAGAAATGGAAACCCTCTCCCCCCCCCCCCCCCCCCCATGTGGGATTTTTGCAGACATATATTTTCTGAAACTACATTCAACTAGATTTAGTACCCCTAAATATGTAAAAAAAAAATTCAAGTGTGTGGGCTTGTGACCTGGACTCTGGGCTTAGCGGGGGCGGCACGAACGTGAATTTGTGACAGGGTGGTAGAGGTCCATTGGAGCAATGCGTGTGTGAAATGTGAAGCAGATCCGAGCAAGGAAATAGAAGTTATAACCGATTTCTTTGATGTTAAGTTTTGTAAAGATACTAAGTATGCGACCTTGACCTTGGGATCTGCGGGGGTTGGACGGTCGTGGATTTGGCACAGCATGGTAGTAGAGCCTTACAGGAATGCATGTGTGAAATATTAAGCATTTTAGATGAAGGAAATAGAAGTATAACAATATTTCTCTGATGTTAAGTTTACGGACTAAGTATTTGACCTTGACCTTGGGATCTGCGGGGGTTGGACGTCGTGGATTTGGCACAGCATGGTAGTAGAGCCTTACAGGAATGCATGTGTGAAATATCAAGCATTTTAGACGAAGGAAATAGAAGTTATAACAATATTTCTCTGATGTTAAGTCGGACGGACGGACGGACGGACGGACAACCCGACTCCAGTATACACCCCCACAACTCGTTGCGGGGGGTATAATTACCTGTAAGTGGTCAGTGGTCAGTTGCACATGCTAGCACATGCACAGGTGAATAGTCTGTATATAGCACTTACGACCTTAGGCTACTGGACAAAAATTGAAAAAGAATTTGAAAAAAAAAATGAAAAAAAAAATGGAAAAAAAAAGTTTAAAAATTACAAATAATAATGCTTGCTACTGATTTTTTTTTTAATAGTCCTATATTTATCTACATATATCTGCACAGGTCCACATAATGCCACAATATTTTCAACACAGTTTACGGAAATGTAATATCCAATGTAGTAATTTACCTGTATAAATTACCTGTGGTCAGACTGGTCAAGACTGGACATCTGCACATGCTAGCACATGCACCGGTGAATGGTTCTCCCAGTCTCTATTGTTCTCTCTACAGGTAAGGTGTACAGAGCACACGAGAAAAGGTGTACAGAGCAGACGAGAAAACGGGTCTTCATGCATTATTGTCCAGTTTGCAGAGTGCGCAAAACAAAAAAGGGAGATAACTAAAAAATTAGCTACGCAAGAGTTGTCATTCTTGTGCGCCACACACCCCCGGGTCATGGTCTATGCATGTGTGAAGTTTCATGAAAATATTCCAAAGGGTGATCGAGTTATACTCCGGACAGGAAATCAGTGCGTGAAAACAAATAAGAGGGCCATCATGGCCCTAATTCGCTCACCTGACTCCATGAACACCAGAGGAGAATGTGACATTGCGTTCATGTGCTTTAAAAAAATTGTGCTATTTTTAGATGGCGGTCATCTTGGATTAAGCGATGACTGTCATTTTACCAAATCTGAAAATGCTTCACCCAAGGATCTTAACTTCCTATGAAGTTTGGCCAGCATCGGCCATGTGGTTCCTGAGAAAAAGACGTTCAAAATCTTGAATAAATGGACCTTTTGGTGGCCATCATGGATGACATAATCATCCGATTCCGACAAATATTGCACCAGAGCAATCGCCTCATCGATACCTTCAATTTGATATATGGCATAAGCATATTCGGTCAAAAATAAAATTTGACCCCAATTTGACCCCAATTTGACCCCACGGGCCACGCCCATTTTTGACCCCGGGGTCACCATTTTCACAACTTTGAAAGAGCATTGTAAATCAATAATTCCTACCAAGTTTAGTCGAAATCCGGCCAGCGGTTCAAGAAGATTTTTTAAAAATTTATGCTATTTTTAGATGGCGGCCATCTTGGATTAGTGATGACCTCCATTTTAACAAATCTGAAAAGGGTTCACCCATGGACCATAACTTTTAAGTTTGGCTACCATGGGCCAAGCGGTTCATGTGAAGAAGAATTTTGAAATCTCTAATAAAAGAACGACATTTTGACATTTCGGCGGCCATCTTGGATGACATAACAATCCGATTTCGACGAAAAATGTACCAGAGTGATCGCCTGATTGATACCTTCGATTTGATATATAACATTGTACATCGATCATTCCTACCAAGTTTCGTCGATATCATGCTAGCGGTTCATGAGAAGAAGATTTTTTAAGAATTTATGCTATTTTTAGACGGAGGCCATCTTGGATTAGCGATGACCTCCATTTTAACAAATCTGAAAAGGCTTCACCCATGGACCATAACTTTTAAATTTGGTTACCATGGGCCAAGCAGTTCATGTGAAGAAGAATTTTGAAATCTCTAATAAAAGAACGACCTTTTGACATTTCGGCGGCCATCTTGGATGACATAACAATCCGATTTCGACAAAAAATGTACCAGAGTGATCGCCTCACTGATACCTTCGATTTGATATATAACATGACCATAATCGGTCAAAATTTGACCCCACGGGCCATGCCCATTTTTGACCCCGGGGTCACCATTTTAACAACTTTGAAAGAGCAATGTACATCGATCATTCCTACCAAGTTTCGTCGAAATCCGGCTAGCGGTTCATGAGAAGAAGATTTTTTAAGAATTTATGCTATTTTTAGACGGCGGCCATCTTGGATTAGCGATGACCTCCATTTTAACAAATCTGAAAAGGCTTCACACATGGACCATAACTTTTAAGTTTGGCTACCATGGGCCAAGCGGTTCATGTGAAGAAGAATTTTGAAATCTCTAATAAAAGAACGACCTTTTGACATTTCGGCGGCCATCTTGAATGACATAACAATCCGATTTCGACAGAAAATGCACCAGAGTGATCACCTCATTGATACCTTCAATTTGATATATGACATGACCATATTCGGTCAAAAATAAAATTTGACCCCAATTTAACCCCACGGGCCACGCCCATTGGGTCACCATTTTAACAACTTTGAAAGAGCAATGAACATCGATCATTCCTACCAAGTTTTGTCGGTTGGCGGTTCTGGAGAAGAAGATTTTTTAAGAATTTGTGCTATTTTTAGACGGCGGCCATCTTGGATTACGTAATGACGTCATTTTAACAATTTTCTAATCCCCCTACCTAAGGACCATGACCATGAAGTTTGGTGACTATAGACCCAATGGTTACCGAGGAGAAGACGTTTGAAAATGTTCACGGACGACGACGGACGACGACGGACACATTGCGGTAACAATAGCTCACATGAGCTTCGCTCAGGTGAGCTAAAAAGGGGAGATAACTCAAAAATTAGCTATGCAAGAGTTGTCATTCTTGTGCACAACACACCTTCGGTTCGTGGTCTAATTGAATGTGTGAAGTTTCATAAAAATATTCCAAAGGGTGGTCGAGTTATGGTCAATCAGTGCGCGAAACAAAAAAGGGAGATAACTAAAAAATTAGCTATGGAAGAGTTGTCATTCTTGTGCGCGACACACCTTCGGGTCGTGGTCTATGCATGTGTGAAGTTTCATGAAAATATTCTGTAGGGTGTTCGAGTTATGCTCCGGACAAGAAGTGTCTGCGGCGGACTCGGACGCGGCGCGCTGTCAAATCCATAGTATCCCCCCCCCCCCCCGACAGAGTCCGGGGGATACAATTACTCAGCTACAGTAACACCCATTGAGATAACGAGCGGTAACTACCCATTACAGTAACACCCACTGAGATAGATAACGAGTGGTAATGACCTGTCTCCTTTGGTCCTCGTGCCTCGGCTCCTGCTCCTCCTCATGTCTCCGGTCCTCCTCCTCGGTCACCGCCTCCGCCGCCTCCTCCTCCTCCTGCAGATTGATAAAGAATGCCAGACTGGTGTATTTTTTTTCGGGTATGTAAGGTGTTCGAGCCAATTCCCACCCTTAAATATAAGCTGAATGAATGAATGACTAGTGTCTTTTAATATCAAGTTTATCAGGTAAGGCTAGGAAATGCGTAGGAATTCCGAGGCTCTCTGATCTGTATTGCTTGTTAGAAGCAAGACGTGTGTTTCATTGATGGAATGGCGAATAGTGCAGATGCAGAGGCTGATCTGGATCTACACTGGTTGTAAATAGAGAATAGCAGTCTAGTGTCTATTGATGTCATGTGTATCAGGCAAGGCTAAAAAACGGAAGGAATTCCTCATACACCTGTTATGCATAATGTTGAATTCAACCACAACACATAGTCATTAAGAATAATGTTGAATTGAACCACAACGCATAGTCCTTATACATAATGTTGAATTGAACCACAACATACAGTCCTTATGCACAATGTTGAATTGACCAACAACATACAGTCCTTATGCAGAATGTTGAATTGAACCACAACACATACATGTAGTCCTTAAGCATAATGTTGAATTGACCACAACATAGTCATACAGTTGAATTCAACCACAACACATGGGAGAGACTCAAAATACCCTCCGTTCATAATCTCCTCTGCTGAACAAGAGTTGTCAGAAGACAAAGAAGCTCACCTGTTGGCAACCTTCACTCAAACTTGGCACAGTTGTATAAAAAACATGAATATTATATAACTTGACCTTGGGTTAAGGGGTGTGCGGTGGACCTTTACATTGGGGTCAGTGGTGGAAGGTGGGTCGTGGATTTGCTATAGCATGATATAGTATATGATAGAGATGAATGCCTCGGAATTCCTACTGTTGAGCCTCGGAATTCCTACCGAGCCTGATATATAAAGAACTAGAGCAAGTGGTCACGGATACCCCCAGCCGACGCCTTGTCTGACCAACAAATATTTTCTAAGTCATTTGGTAATGACATTTGCATGGGGGCCGCATGGGTGGCCTATAGAATGATAGGGTTGTGAAGATATTGAGTACTGAAAAACTTTAACGAAGATTTAACAAACAACCATTAATGCAAATTTCAAAATAATTTGACCTTGGACATGAAGGCCAAATGGGTATGGTATGGGATGAAAAATATGGATGATGGATGAAACGGAAACGGACGAAAACTATATATACCCTCGACATCTTTGTATGCGGGGGCGAGTATAATAATGTGCACATAAAGACTTTCTATCTGGTGTATATGATGAGATATGCACCAGAAATATCAATATTCATCGAGGAGATAGGCGAGACATATATAGAGTTTTCAGTGCATAGCTCATCATATACACCAGCTAAAAAGACCATATTTGTTTTATTAAATAATAGAACCGCCTTCATTCTAGAGATCGAGATTTAGGACCTATATGCCGTCAGCCAGAAATGGAAACCCTCCCCCCGCCCCCCCCCCCTGTGGGATTTTTGCAGACATATATTTTCTGAAACTACATTCAACTAGATTTAGTACCCCTAAATATGTAAAAATAAAATCCAAGTGTGTGGGCTTGTGACCTGGACTCTGGGCTTAGCGGGGGCGGCACGAACGTGAATTTGTGATAGGGTGGTAGAGGTCCATTGGAGCAATGCGTGTGTGAAATGTGAAGCAGATCCGAGCAAGGAAATAGAAGTTATAACCGATTTCTTTGATGTTAAGTTTTGTAAAGAGACTAAGTATGCGACCTTGACCTTGAGATCAACGGGGATTTGTCACAGCATGATAGTAGAGCCTTAGAGGAATGCATGCATGAAATATGAAGAATTTCGATGAAAGAAATAGAAGTTATAACATATTTCTCTGATGTTAAGTTTTGTAAAGAGACTAAGTATGTGACCTTGACCTTGGGATCAGCGGGGGTTGGACGGTCGTCGATTTGTCACAGCATGGTAGTAGAGCCTTACAGGAATGCATGTGTGAAATATTAAGCATTTTATATGAAGGAAATAGAAGTTATAACAATATTTCTCTGATGTTAAGTTTTGTAAAGAGACTTAAGTCTTTGACCTTGAGCTTGGGATCAGCGGGGGTTGGACGGTCGTGGAGTTGGCACAGCATGGTAGTAGACTTACAGGAATGCATGTGTGAAATATTAAGCATTTTAGAAGAAGGAAATAGAAGTTATAACATATTTCTCTGATGTTAATTTTTGTAAAGAGACTAAGTATTTGACCTTGACCTTGGGATCTGCGGGGGTTGGACGGTCGTGGATTTGGCACAGCATGGTAGTAGAGCCTTACAGGAATGCATGTGTGAAATATTAACCATTTTAGATGAAGGAAATGGAAGTTATAACAATATTTCTCTGATGTTAAGTTTAGTGACGGACGGACGGATGGACGCACGGACGAACTTATATTTCGGACCTTAGGGGGTACTTGCTATATAAAAGATCAAAGGAAATACCTCGTAAGACACAATAGGCTTACGGGGTATGGATTAAGTTCCATTGTGTTCTAACCCTAACCCATTGTCTTAGACCACGCCCCCTACCCCATAAGTACCCTAATGTGTGCCCGGACGGACGGACGGACGGACGGACGGACAACCTGACTCCAGTATACCCCCCCCCCCACAACACGTTGCGGGGGGTATAATTATGAGTGTTATGCCGTATGTCTGCGCTCTGTAACCCGCTGAATGTATGTTTATATGCTTTTTAATTGAATCGATGGTAATTGTACTTGCTAGTGTTTGCAATATATACTTGATGCCCATATTCTGATTATATAATGTCTACAGCAGATGATGCAATGGTAAAATAAAGTAGTTTTAACTATTTCCCACGCACTGAATTTACAATGGCCATTTTACATATAATATCTATTCTTACTTTATGCGCTGCCAGATACTTATGAAAGGTTCATGTGAACGTGTAGCTACTAACACCTGCATATTTGTTATCCACACACATTTCAGATAAGAATGCATGTCTGTTTGTCTCTCTATATATGTCCATTTCATATTTATGCAGCCTTGACAATTACCATAATTAGTGTTGTGTATTCCAATGAACGTCTCTGATACATATAATTATTACTCTCAGCTGTTGACATGCCTTAAAACACTATTTAGAACTAGAAATGTGGCCTGTCGGCACACGAATGCCCCCGCTGGCAGACAAAGAAAACAAGGCATATTTGATTATAAGCCATTTACCCGAGCGTTAAGGTTTTGAACGCACCTTGACCCTGGGCTTAGTGGGGGCGGGATGAATGTGGATTTGTCACAGGGCGGTAGAGGACCATTGTAGCAATGCGTGTGTGAAATGTGAAGCAGATCCGAGCAAGGAAACACAAATTATAAGCCATTTAACTGAATGTTAAGGTTTCAAACGCACCAAGTCTGTGACCTTGACCCTGTGCTTAGCGGGGGCAGGACGAATGTGGATTTGTCACAGGGTGGTAGAGGACCATTGGAGCAATGCGTGTGTGAAAGTTAGTGTAGGATTGAGAAACGCGCACGTAGATTTGTCCCAAAGTGGCAAGTAAACAATTCAAGTGGAAAAGGTGAAGGTCAAAGGTGAAGGTCGAAGTAATGGGTGGTGGAGTGTGTAAGACATGTTCATATGTATCATGTGTATAAATATTTAAGCGATTGGCAAAAGTATTGATAAGTTATTGTAAGATTGAGAAACGTGCACGAAGATTTGTCCCAAAATGGCAAGTAAACAATTCAAGTGGAAAAGGTGAAGGTCAAAGGTCAAGGTGGAAGTACTGGGTGGTGGAGTGTGTAGGGCATGTTCATATGTATCATGTGTATAAATATTTAAGCGACTGGCAAAAGTATTGAGAAGTTAGTGTAGGATTGAGAAACGTGCACGTAGATTTGTCCCAAAGTGCCAAGCAAACATTTAAAGTGGAAAAGGTCAAGGCCAAAGGTCAAGGTCGAAGTACTGGGGGTGGAGTGTGTAAGGCATGTTCATATATATCACGTGTATAAATATTGACATAATATGTGAAGTCATGTAGAAGTTACTAAAGAATATGGTAATATCGGGACGTACGGACGGACGGGACGGACGGGACGTACGGACGTACGGACGGACGCCGGTAACACTATATGCCCCCGTACCTTTCGGTAGCGGGGGCATACAAATAAATCTATAATTATTACTGTCAATAGGATAGGTCGTAGGTACTACCGTATTTTGCCGTGTATAGGTCGCAAGAGTGTACAAGACTCACCCCTATTTTCATTCCAAAGTCTGGGGGAAAATGTCTACATGAGAATATAAGACGCATCCAATTTTCATAACAAAATGAAACAAAAAATTAAAAAAATTTGCTGCCGTTTTTATTTATTGAAAGTTGATAGAAATTTCAGAGCAGAGCGGCCAAAACTTATACCGCGATCGGATTCTTTCGCGATCTGGTGACTTGGCTCCCAATCATCGCGGTATATTAGAGCTACAGTGGCTCCTCCTGATATTTAAGCAGCCTATAGCTATGACGAATTTGCATTGTCAGCTGACGTAATTATGATGTTTTTAATTAGAGATTGGCGAATATTGTAAACCATGGGCAGACTAAGCGAATCCATTGCCTGGTCTGGCTGCTGATGCAATAAGCCGGGATTTGTCAGAGATAGAGACCCAATAAACATAAACACGTTTGCCATGTTATAAATAGACTGGTTCCCAGTAGTATTGTTTTGTTAGGCACGCATTAGACAGGGTACCAGTCGTGTGACAAATACGAAACTGACGTCAGCAACCGCGTGTATTGATCTTTGATATGGCTTTGTGCACTAGGTAAATCTTGACACGCGGTGTGTTTCATGTCGGCCAGCTGACTTAGGCTTGCCACTTCAGACGAATCAGCATCGTATAAACACAGTTTCGAAACTAATGATAGAGTTTTATAACTTACGTGGAATTGCTTTATGCATATTGGAATACATGACACATAATACATATCGCGATTTACCTTTTTGTAGCACCATGTGAATCACGCAAGGAAAAAAAAGTAACGTCATCGAGAAAATGACGTTATGGAAACGCCGACGTTTGTAGAATGCAACACAACAGCCTACATTAGAAATGTGTGTTCATAGACTCATTGACTGTGCATTCTGTAAACTGTATTTGCTGATAAGTTACACTAAATGTATCTACAAGTGTAAGTATGTACAGTACATACTATCAAACATTCAACAGAATAAAACTATGATATGCCCATGTAGTGAACAAACCTAATGCACCACTATCGATTTTAAATCTATAATTAGCCAACCTGTGACTTCGTAATTTGCTACCATCGCCAACTATAATAGATTATACAAATACATATACCGTCAAAAAGATACATTGTAATTAATTCAGAATTTAGTTCAGAATCTAATTGACGTCATTTACGTAACAGTTAATTGTGACGTCAATTAAAATGTAGACATTACGTCACTCACCATAGACTAAAAAAATAACATAAATTATATGCACATCGTATAGGTCGGTGATTGAAACAAATGCATTTTTTTCTGTAGAAATGAATGACCAGAATTTGGATAGAATTTGGATAGGCCTATGGCTGCACATATCATAAGGCCATTTTGACTTTTTCGACAATTTTGGAAGGATATTGCATCATGATCTCCTGGAGTTTCCATTCATTTGTGAGGGAAAGCAATGTATATGTGTTTCAACTTTATGAATGTCTGTAATCGTTCGTAACAGCACGCGATTCGTAGAAAAATGTTGTAAAACAGTCTATTTCGGCAGCCATTTTGAAATATATTGCCATTTGCTGATGTAATTAAATGTAAGATGTATTCTAAATAATTTTACATTCAAATTGTGAGTTAATTATAGCAATTTACCCGTTTAATAGTGATCAGACTGAAAGTTAAGTCCTTAATAAAACAATATAATACTGTTCGGTGGCCATCTTGGAAAATGGCCGCCATTTGTTCATCCAGCGGCTTTTTGAGCGCAGACAACCAGGTTTGATATTGTCTAGGCTACTGAATCCGAAAATCATACTCAACAAAAATCCCACATGAGGGGGGGGGGGGGGGGGGGGGGGGGGGGGTGTTGTTGCTGGCTCAAGGTCTACTACATCAGCCAAATTTGCATTGCCTGACAACTGGTCAGTATGCTCTAGTAAATGAGCCAATGAGAGAGCCTCTATTTAAAGGTGTTAAACGTATATATCGAAATATGGTTACATTCAAGTCGAGTTATGAGAACAAGGATATAGAACTAGAAAATTAACAAGTGTTGTCAGAAGACAACAAAGCTCTCCTGTTGGCAGCCTTCACTCAAACTTGGCACAGTTGTTATAAAAAAAACATGAATATTATATAACTTGACCTTGGGTTAAGGGGTGTGCGGTGGACCTTGACATTGGGGTCAGTGGTGGAAGGTGGATCGTGGATTTGCTATAGCAGATATAGCATATTAAGATGAATGCATGTATGAAATATCAATGCGCTCCCTGAAAACAGAAGTAAAACAAAATTTAACCCAAACTTAAGTTTATGAACGCACTAAGTTGGTGATTTTCTACAGCATGATAGCTATTCACATGAGGAATGCATGTATGAATGTGCTAAGTTTGTGACCTTGACCTTGGGGAAAGGGGTGGGATGGGTGGGTCATGGATTTACTGTAACACAATAGAGAATCATCAGATGAATGCATGTATGAAATATCAAGGTGTTCCCTGTAAAGAAACAGAAGTTATAAAAAGACATTTACTCCAACGTTAAGGTTATGATGTTGATCTTGGGGAAAGGGGTGGGGGTGGGTCATGGATTTGCTGTAGCACAATAGAGGATCATCAGATGAATGCATTTACCCAAATGTTAAGTTTATGAACATGCTAAGTTTATGACCTTGACCTTGGGGTAAGGGCTGGGTGGTGGGTCGTGGATTTGCTACATGCATGAAAGAGGGTCATATGAGGAATGCATGTATGAAATGAAACAGATGTTATAAGACATTTACCCCAACGTTAAGTTTATGAATGTGCTAAGTTTGTGACCTTGACGTTGGGGAAAGGGGTAGGGGTGGGTCATGGATTTGCTATAGCAGGATAGAGTATCATCAGATGAATGCATGTATGAAATACCAAGGCGTTCCCTGTAAAGAAACAGAAGTTATAAAAAGACATTTACTCCAACGTTTTAAGTTTATGATGTTGATCTTAGGGAAAGGGGTGGGGTGGGTCATGGATTTGCTGTAGCACAATAGAGGAGGATCACATGAATGCATGTATGAAATATCAAAGCGTTCCCGCGAAAGAAACAGAAGTTACACAACATTTACCCCAATGTTAAGTTTATGAACATGCTAAGTTTGTGATCTTGACCTTGGGGTAAGGGTTGGGTGGTGAGTTGTGGATTTGCTACAGCATGATAGAGTGTCATCTGAGGAAAGCATGTATGAATTATCAAGGCGTTCCATGAAAGGACATTTACCCCAACGTTAAGTTTATGAATGTGCTACGTTTGTGACCTTGACCATGGGGTAAGGGATGGGTGGTGGGTCATGGATTTGCTATAGCATGATAGAGTATCATCAGATGAATGTATGTATGAAATATCAAGGCGTTCCACGAAAGGAAACAGATGTTACATTTACCCCAACGTTAAGTTTATGAATGTGCTAAGTTTGTGACCTTGACATTGGGGTAATAGGTGTGCGTTGGGTCATGGCATGATAGGGTATCATCAGATGAATGCATGTATGAACTAGAAATGTGGCCTGACGGCACACGAATGCCCCCGTTGGCAGCCAAAGAAAACAAGGCATATTTGAATGTGGATTTGTCACAGGGTAGCAGAGGACCTGTGGAGCAATGCGTGTTTGAAATGTGAAGCAGATCCGAGCAAGGAAACAGAAATTATAAGCCATTTACTCGAGCGTTAAGGTTTCGAACGCACCAAGTCTGTGACCTTGACCCTGTGCTTGGCGGGGGCGGGACGAATGAAGATTTGTCACAGGGTGGCAGAGGACCATTGGAGCAATGCGTGTGTGAAATGTGGCCTGTCGGCACACGAATGCCCCCGCTGGCAGCCAAAGAAAACGAGGCATATTTGATTACAAGCCATTTACCCGAGTACGGACGGACGCCGGTAACACTATATGCCCCACTCACCATTCGGTTGCGGGGGCATAATAAGCCATTTATCCGAATGTTTGTGACCTTGACCCTGGGCTTAGCGGGAGCGGGACGAATGTGGATTTGTCACAGGGTGGCAGAGGACCATTGGAGCAATGCGTGTGTGAAATGTGAAGCAGATCCGAGCAAGGAAACAGAAATTAACGGACGTACGGACGTACGGACGTACGGACGTACGGACGTTACGTACGTACGAACGTACGAAAGCCGGTAACACTATATGCCCCCCTCACCATTCGGTGGCGGGGCATAATAAGGCATTTACCCAGCGTTAAGGTTTCGAACGCACCAAGGCTGTGACCTTGACCCTGGGCTTAGCGGAGGTGGAACGAATGTGGATTTGTCACACGGTGGCAGAGGAGCATTGGAGCAATGCGTGTGTGAAATGTGAAGCAGATCCAAGCAAGGAAACAGAAATTATAAGGCATTTACCCAGCGTTCAGGTTTCGAACGCACCAAGTCTGTGACCTTGACCATGGGCTTAGCGGGGGCGGCACGAATGTGGATTTGTCACAGGGTGGCAGAGGACCATTGGAGCAATGCGTGTGTGAAATGTGAAGCAGATCCGAGCAAGGAAACAGAAATTATAAGGCATTTACCCAGCGTTAAGGTTTCGAACGCACCAAGTGTGTGACCTTGACCATGGGCTTAGCGGGGGCGGCACGAATGTGGATTTGTCACAGGGTGGCAGAGGACCATTGGAGCAATGCGTGTGTGAAATGTGAAGCAGATCCGAGCAAGGAAACCAAAATTATAAGCCATTTACCCAGCGTTAAGGTTTCGAACGCACCAAGTCTGTGACCTTGACCCTGGGCTTAGCGGGGGCGGGACGAACGTGGATTTGTCACAGGGTGGCAGAGGACCATTGGAGCAATGCGTGTGTGAAATGTGAAGCAGATCCGAGCAAGGAAACCAAAATTATAAGCCATTTACCCAGCGTTAAGGTTTCGAACGCACCAAGTCTGTGACCTTCACCCTGGGCTTAGCGGGGGCTGGACGAATGTGGATTTGTCACAGGGTGGCAGAGGACCATTGGAGCAATGCGTGTGTGAAATGTGAAGCAGATCCGAGCAAGGAAACAGAAATTATAAGGCATTTACACAGCGTTCAGGTTTCGAACGCACCAAGTCTGTGACCTTGACCCTGGGCTTAGCGGGGGGGCGGGACGAATGTTGATTTGTCACAGGGCGGTAGAGGACCATTGGAGCAATGCGTGTGTGAAATGTGAAGCAGATCCGAGCAAGGAAATAGAAATGATAAGCCATTTACCCAGCGTTAAGGTTTCGAACGCACCAAGTCTGTGACCTTGACCCTGGGCTTAGCGGGGGCGGGACGAATGTGGATTTGTGACAGGGTGGCAGAGGACCATTGGAGCAATACGTGTGTGAAATGTGAAGCAGATCCGAGCAAGAAAACAGAAATTATAAGCCATTGACCCGAGCGTTAAGGTTTCGGGATGTACGTACGGACACCGGTAACACTATATGCCCCCCTCACCATTCGGTGGTGGGGGCATAAATATCAAGGCGTTCCATGAAAGGAAACAGATGTTACATATACCCCAACGTTAAGTTTACGAATGTGCTAAGTTTGTGACCTTGACCTTGGGGAAAGGGGTGGGGTGTCATGGATTTGCTATAGCACGATAGTCAGATGAATGCATGTATGAAATATGAAGGCATTCCCTGTAAATAAACAGAAGTTACACAACATTTACCCCAACGTTAAGTTTATGAACATGCTAAGTTTGTGACCTTGACCTTGGGGTAAGGGTTGGGTGGTGGGTCGTGGATTTGCTACAGCATGATAGAGGGTCATCTGAGGAATGCATGTATGAAATATCAAGGCGTTCCATGAAAGAAAACAGATGTTATAACACATTTACCCCAACGTTAAGTTTATGAATGTGCTAAGTTTGTGACCTTCACCTTGGGGTAAGGGATGGCCGGTGGGTCATGGATTTGCTATAGCACGATAGAGTATCATCAGATGAATGCACGTATGAAGTATCAAGGCGTTCTATGAAAGAAAACGGATGTTATAAGACATTTACCCCAACGTTAAGTTCATGAATGTGCTAAGTTTGTGACCTTGACCTTGGGGTAAGGGCTGAGTGGTGGGTCATGGATTTGCTACAGCATGATAGAGGGTCATCTGAGGAATGCATGTATGAAATAACAAGGTGTTCCATGAAAGGAAATAGAAGTTATAAGACATTTACCCCAACATTAAGTTTGTGGACGCCGACGACGCCGGGGGTATGCCATAAGCTCTTCTGCACTTCGTGCAGGCGAGCTAAAAATGGCCACCACTTATAGTTAATTCCTCGTAAGTTCTTACTCATGCCATGATAAACATCCTAATACATAAAATAGAACTTGAATTTATGATCGTGAGGACGTGTCCCTGCGCACTGCCCGCCCATATCATCATGAATACCTAATAAAAAAAAATTAAAACGGGCATATACAAACAACTTTATATTTATTTTACAACTAGAGCAAGTGAGCAGAGGCTCACGGATACACCCAGCTGCCGTCTGGACCTGGAACGCAAATATTTAAACTGAATATTTCCAACAGAAATATTTAAATTATCAGGCTCTATGTAATGGCTTTCATATCGGCTCTTATCACAAATTATTGAAATACCTGTTCATCGGGAGCTGAGACTTTCTTCACTGTAATTTTGCCATGGTCACCAATGATCATGTTTTCAATGTGTATGTTAGATGGCTTACCATCTGAAAATACAAACAGTTATACACATGAGAAAAGTCAATGGCGTGCCAGCTAAGTACAGTGAAACCTCTCTAAACCAGTCCGGTTTAGAAAGGTTTCACTGCTGTAAATCATGCATTTGATCATTCTGAGCCATAGTATGTGCTATGCGATCATGAACAGACATTATCCCCCGAGATAAATGACCAAGAAACTCATCAAATATGAGATCACAGATGTTTTCTTGTGTTCGGTTTAGAAAGGTTCCCCTGTAATTGGTAACTCAATACCTATAATAGTGTATGAGCCAGAAGGGTTACCATTACCACTGAAAACACTGCAACTGGCATTTGTGATTTACATACAATCTAACTAGTACATTTTCATCCAAAATGGCCACCCAAATCCAAGATGTCCACCAATAAACATTACTTTACTCCAGAAAACTAAATTGTTTTATTTGACCAGTATATCCGTAAGTTATTGGATTATTTATATTGGACTTAATATAGAAGTGAAATTCAAGCTTATTCTATTTCCATAAATATTTATTCATTAAGAATTTGTGTATATAAATCCAAAATGGCCCGGGGGTAAAATAAAAAATAACAAGAAACGAGGCAAAGCCACGAAGGCCAGGTTTTTTCCAAGCATAGACACTTGGATAACATAATTATACCCACTTTTTGTAGACTAGATGGCCGTGGCCTGCATGTCGCGCCTTGGAGCGAGGCATGGACACTAAACAAGAGGCCCAAATGGGCCTGTATCGCTCACCTAAAAGCCTCCATAGTGGTCATCTTGATTTCACAAAGACTCTTCACTTACAACTTCAAATGTTCCACAGAATTTGTTGGTACCTTCTGATCTAACATATATTGCGAATGTGCATGTGATTTACTGCTATACCTTCGATTCGATATATAAAATGACCATATTCGGTCAAAAATAAAATTTGACCCCTATTTGACACCTCGGGCCATGACCATTTTTGACCCAGAGGCCACCATATGAACAAATCTGAATCAGCGTTAACTATCCATCATTTCATACAAAGTTTCGTCGAAATCGGCCTGGCGGTTTGTGAGAAGATTTTTTTGACAATTTGACCTACTTTTCAACGGCGGACATCTTGGATTTGGTGATGACCTCCATTTTAACAAAAATGGACAGGCTTCACCCACAGACCATTACAGTTAAGTTTGGCCAATATCGGCCAAGCAGTTCACAAGAAGAATACGTTTGAAATCTTTAGTAAAGAAAAACATTTTTTACCTTTCGGTGGCCATCTTGGATGACAAAATCATCTGATTTAGACAAAAAATGGTCCAGAGTGATCAACTAGTCGATACCTTCGATTTGATATATTATATGACCATATTCGGGCAAAAATATAATTTGACCCTAGTTGACCCTCGGGTCACGCCCATTTTTGACCCAGGGGCCACCATATGAACAAATCTGAAACAGCGCTAACTATCGATCATTCATACCCAGTATCGTCGAAATCGGCCTGGCGGTTCGTGAGAAGAAGATTTTTTAAGAATTTGACCTACTTCTCAACGGCGGCCATCTTGGATTTGGTGATGACCTCCATTTTAACAAAAATGAACAGGCTTCAACCACAGACCATTACAGTTAAGTTTGGCCAATATCGGCCAAGCAGTTTACAAGAAGAACGTTTGATCTTTAGTAAAAGAACTTTAGTAAAAGAATGACCATTTGAACTATCGGTGGCCATCTTGGATGACGTAATCATATGATTTAGACAAAAAATGTTCCAGAGTGATTGTCTCGTCGATACCTTCGATTTGATATATACATGACTATATTCGGTTAAAAAAAAATAAATTTGACCCCTATTTGACCCCCCGTGCGACGCCCATTTTTGATTTTCCCACGGGCCACCATATGAACAAATCTGAAAACAGCGCTAACTATCGATCATTCATACCAAGTATCGTCGAAATCGGCCTGGCGGTTCGTGAGAAGAAGATTTTTTAAGAATTTGACATACTTTTCCATGGCGGCCATCTTGGATTGTCGATGACCTCCATTTTAACAAATCTGAAATGGCATCACCCATATATCATCCCTGTGAAGTTTTACCAATGTCGGCTCAGCAGTTCGGGAGAAGAAGATGATTGAAAATGTTCACGGACCGACGGACCGACGGACCGACGGACGACGGACGACGGACGCCGGACGACGACGGACACTTTGCCATAACAATAGCTCACATGAGCTTTGCTCAGGTGAGCTAAAAAATAGATATAGTAGATGGAAAAACTTTAACCAAAAAACTTTAACCGGACACACGGACGAACGGACGGACGTATGCCAAAATGCCGACGATATCGCGCTTTCCGCAAGCAGGTGTGACAATGATGATAAACACCCATGTGAAGTATCAAGGTATTGGGTGAAGCAGTTGCAGAGATATAGTACACGAAAAAACTTTAACAAAAAAATTCAAAGTAATTTGAACTTGACATAGGGCACAGGATCGCGCTTTCCGCAAGCAGGTGCGACAATGATGATAAACACCCATGTGAAGTATCAAGGTATTGGGTGAAGCAGTTGCAGAGATATAGTACACGAAAAATCTTTAACAAAAAAATTCAAAGTAATTTGACCTTGACATTGGGCACAGGATCGCGCTTTCCGCAAGCAGGTGCAACAATGATGATAAACACCCATGTGAAGTATCAAGGTATTGGGTGAAGCAGTTGCAGAGATATAGTACACACGAAAAAACTTTAACAAAAAAATTCAAAGTAATTTGACCTTGACATTGGGCACAGGATCGCGCTTTCCGCAAGCAGGTGCGACAATGATGATAAACACCCATGTGAAGTATCAAGGTATTGGTGAAGCAGTTGCAGAGATATAGTACACGAAAAAACTTTAACAAAAAAATTCAAAGTAATTTGACCTTGACATTGGGCACAGGATCGCGCTTTCCGCAAGCAAGTGCGACAATGATGATAAACACCATGTGAAGTATCAAGGTATTTGGTGAAGCAGTTGCAGAGATATAGTACACGAAAAAACTTTAACAAAAAAATTCAAGTAATTTGACCTTGACATTGGGCACAGGATCGCGCTTTCCGCAAGCAGGTGCGACAATGATGATAAACACCCATGTGAAGTATCAAGGTATTGGGTGAAGCAGTTGCAGAGATATAGTACACAAAAAACTTTAACAAAAAAATTCAAAGTAATTTGACCTTGACATTGGGCACAGGATCGCGCTTTCCGCAAGCAGGTGCAACAATGATGATAAACACCCATGTGAAGTATCAAGGTATTGGGTGAAGCAGTTGCAGAGATATAGTACACGAAAAAACTTTAACAACAAAATTCAAAGTAATTTGACCTTGACATTGGCACAGGGGCCGCACGGTTGGGGGTTAGAATGAAAATATGGATGATGATAAACACCCATGTGAAGTTTCAAGGTAATGGGCGAAGCAGTTGCAGAGATAGTATAACGAAAAAGTTTTAAAACCAAAAAACTTTAACCAGACGTACGTTAAAAAGTTAACGTTGAAAATGGCTAAGTCAATTACGTAGAAATAATAGGTGAAGGTAAAAAAATAAAAAAAAGGTCACATGTTGGATAGTTGTATGTGGTAGGCACCCCTTGGTTATGAAGCTGTGAAAGTTTGGTGGTCCTAGGTGGTACAGTACCAAAGAAATGGACTTAAACATGAAAACTTAACATTGTAAACGCGAAAACTTAACATTGAAAATGGCTAAGTCGACTGCGCGGAAAAAAATGGGTGAAGAAGTTAAAAAAAAAAAGTAACATGTTGGATAGTGATATGTGGTGGGTACCCTTGATTATGAAGCTGTGAAAGTTTGGTGGTCCTAGGTGGTACAGTACCAAAGAAATGGACTTAAACACGAAAACTTAACATTGTAAACGCGAAAACTTAACATTGAAAATGGCTAAGTTGACTACGCGGAAAAAAATGGGTGAAGTTAAAAAAAAAAGTAACATGTTGGATAGTGATATGTGGTGGGCACCCCTTGATTATGAAGCTGTGAAAGTTTGGTGGTCCTAGGTGGTACAGTAACAAAGAAATGGACTCAAACACGAAAACTTAACATTGATTGTGGACGCCGCCCGCCGCCCGCCCGCCCGCCCGCCCGCCCGCGGCTTTCGCTTTCAATCCAATAGCCTGGATTTTTTTTCAAAAAACCTGGCTAAAAATTCACTTTGCGCATGCATCTGCACACCATGAAGAAGCTAGTGTGTAGGGCCAGGAGTATTCCATTTACAAGCTTGACTAAAAACCTTAACCAAGGCGTGACGGTGACGCCGACGCCGGGGTGACTACATAAGCTCTCACTATCGAGCTAAAAATCAATAGGCTTCTTCGTCTTGTCGTGCCGTCTTGCCGTGTTAAACATGTATACCGAATTTGGTTACAATCCGTCAAGTAGACCTCTAGTTATTGCATGGACAAGCTGTGCCCGCCCGCCCGCCACCCGCCCGCCGGCCCATACAAGATGAATACATAATACGTCCCGTTTTTTCAAACGGGCGTATAAAAAAGTGAAAGTGAATGGGTTTAACGTCCCAGCAACAGCTAAGGTCATATAGAGAGTTTAAAGTTTAAAGTCTTATCCGACAGACCAGTGGGATGGTTAAGTTTAAGAACATTATGTGTACAGTCCCATAGAAAACGAACAGCCAAATGCCAAGCTGATTCCGACAGGCTAATGATTTTGTATTGCACTATGGGGTCAGCTAATGAGATAACAAAGCATGCCGAACTTTCACTGCCCAGCTGGAGTCTCCAGTAACCGCCAGACTCCACCATAGTGCATGAGAATATGTACAGGTGAGTTTTATTACCACCAGCGACTATTATGGCCGTAATCTTTGCAGCTTAGGTCCAGATCAGAATGAGCAGTCACATCAGGATCTAGACTGTTACCGACTGGATTCATCATTGTCTAAATGGATTAGCAACCCTATCTTGTTCCATGCTCTCTTGGTAGCCTACAACATGTGTGTGCTGATTTCCACACTAATGCTGGGAGAATTGCTTGTTCTATAACAGCTATAAGCTGATGATACATAATTACATGTAGCATACTGGTATGTTATGTTACATACACCTTGCAGAAATAAATATCTTCATTGCAAAACCTTACTTCAATCTAAAAGTCAGACTTCACACAAGGAATTTAGCTGAGTGTGAGCAAAACGATACAAGAGGACCAAACCATGTAGGTCGGCATTCCGGGAAGGATGAACACACACTGATCGTTAAATTACCCATCACATGCTCCCTCCTACCACCCATTCCCATGTTGGAATAAATTGGGGATAGTGTGTATAAACAGGTCATCAAACTTTGGTCAAGAGTACAACTACAGACGCAGTCAGTTTATTTGATACTGAATGAATGACTGTTAAAACGTTTGATTAGAAAAGTTTTATAAACTATCAACAGAGCTCAAGCTAAGGTGCGTAATTTTATCAATTCTGGATAACAACAAATTTCTGCACCAAAAAATGGCAAGTTGGGAGTCTCAATGATCTCAATGAGACGATTCTAAAGGACTCCTAACTTGCTATCTTTCATTGAGAAATAAGAATTTCGCCACCAAATTATGCACCTGACACGGAGCTCGATCTGTATCAATCTCAAGTCCGCGCAGTCTGATCAGGACTAAAGTTTTTTGAAGGAGTAACATTAATGATACCAGGAAAATGCTTTGACTCCCAATCATTCTCAGTGTCAATTAGTGTAAATATTCTAATCAATAACACACAATTGCAAATTATACATATTTGGCCTTATATTTGTATATGCGTATACTATGTACACAGTGATCCGTTATGAGACCAAGTAAGTAATTTGATACATTTCCACAGTTGTCATAGTTCATGAAAAATATTTACATAATTTATGATTTTCTTCCGTACATGACAACGAATATTTATGACACTTTCAAAGCATATTGCAAGATGTCATCATTTACTAAAAAACACAAGACTGTTATAAATATTATTCTTTGAATATCGCGGATGCTATTATGTATGAAATCAATTGAGATAGACGGAATGGCGAACCGTGCAGACCCTGATCAGACTGCGCGGATATGCAGGCTGATTTGGGTAGCGGAGTTGGTAGCATAGATCATAAGCCCCATTTCTCCGTCATGACAACATATGCCATATGTATGCATGTATGTCATAGATAATTGCAGGTTTTTGCAATCGTGGTGCCATAATTATGTGCTCTTCATATTTACTGCTACATTTTGAATAAAATATAAAAATACAGCAAATATCTAGTACATATCTCTGCTATCGAATAATAACAAAAAAAGATTAGTATGTATTATATCTTCCCATTTTAGTTCAGAAACCAGACATATTTATTCTGTCCTATGCAGTGGTCAAGCCGCCTGACCATTATCCATGCGCGGACACAAAATAGTTCTCACACGTCCAGTTTCATTTTCGCACATAAGGATTATGTTTGGCAATTTGGCTTCTTGTTAGTTTTCGTTTGTTTAGTGGAATGCATACATATATCGGTTCACCTCGGTGTATATAAATATTGAATACGATTTTATATTATAATGGTATCATAGATAGTATTTTGGCCCGCATATTCCTACGCCGTATTGGAACCATTTTGGCGGGATTTGGAGAGGTCTTCGGAACACATATTTTGGTAAAATCTTACTTTTTTTTCACAATACATTTGTCGTTGGTCAACCGATTTTGACGGGAGAAAAGGCATTTTTGCATCTTTGATAATGATAAAATTGATTATAGCATTATTTATAGATTTTATTTGCGTTATAACATATTTAGAATTTAACTGGGAATTTCAGAATTTTATCATATCGCCTAATGGGCCATTTGACCCGGTGTTAGGAACATTAAATCTGGTTGGTATCAGGATGCAGACAGGTTTATTCCAGTATCCAGCTGTGAAACTCTGGTTTCCAGACCCCATGTTTTCTTTGAAGTAGTGGGGTTTACAAATACCTGACTTTCTATGGGAGCATACACCTAATGAACGCACTAAGTTTGTGACCTTGACCTTGGGCGGTGGGGCAGAGGCATGGTTGAACCTGGAAATGTTGTATATAGTTTTTTCATTGATTGTTTTGTGTAGACGATGGTGTCCACTTTCAGAATCAGCCGGGTGGACTTCGGTCACCCTTGAGCATTTTGAGAAATCCAAGATGGCGTCCAAGATGGCCGCCAGTTCATGTTTTCACTCCCTTCATATTCAACACAGGATGATAATTTTGGTGTCTCGACATAGGTTTTAGGGGTCAAGGAATCCAATGAAACTAATTATAATGTTGTTCAATGGTTATGGGAAATCCAATATGGCCGCCAATAATGGCTACAGTCACTTGTTTTTGCGTCAAACTTCCTGCATATTCAACGTAGGATGATAATTTTGGTGTCTATATATAGGTTTTCAGGGTCCAGGAATCAATTAAAACCATTTATGATGTTGTTTATTAGATCAAAGGTAACACGACATGGCCGTCAACTTGCCCCTTGATGCATGTATTTACAAATGTAATGCTTCAACTATGATATGATGTTTGCTAAAAATTGTAGAAAGTAACCAAGCTATTTGAATGTAAATGATATATTTGTAGCAACTTTATCTGTGTAAACGTCAGCCTATATGTGATCAGATATAACATATTTTTCTTATTCAATATGAACCATGCTCTGACAAAACCAACCTTATTTCATTTGATACCTGTTTCGATCATGATCAGCGTATGTACTCTGATGAGCATTTAAACTGGAGGCAATGAGAGACAGACTAACAAACATTTTAGACGCTGATTAGAATGTGCGGATGCACAGGCTGGTCTGAGTGTACACTGGTTGCAAATGCAATAATACTGCTTTTGTCAAAGCACTGCTAGTATGGTTTTTTCCTGATTTACAAGATGGCCGCTAACAATTCCATTAAAAGGCAACAAGGTTATACAACTTAAGACAATCATAAGCTTGAGTCTGAATTCGAGATAAGAAAAATAGTTTTATAAACTTGAAGCCAGTCTTCCTACACACAATAGTTCCATGATTTCCGGAAAAGAAACTAAGCTGTTACTTTCTGGCAGCAGCCCGTATTGTTACAGGTACACAACACCGTGCACTTCAAGTTATCTCCAGTGCATCTACAAGCACGAGTACTACATGGGGTGCCACTCTCGCACCCACACCTGATAAGACGCGTGATGACTCCGGAGCGAGTACTGTGTTAACTGGAAGAGATGTTGGTTGGAGTGTTTTCATTGGTGTGTCCTTTGTCCAGCCAGGATCCAGTTCAGGTGGATTGTTATCTAGTGAACGCCAGACAATGGCTTGATGATGGGCCCCTTTAACATTCTCTGCAAACGCCTCATTGGTTGGAGGGAGACTGTACAGTTTTGGCGGTAATGAGGGGGCATGTCCGGTTTTCAACATGTTTCAGACATGGACACGCTAGAAAGTTGTCCATAACAAGCTGACACATATGCTGTTGCCTGCACAATCACACTTTCTATAGGAATGTCCATCACACCAAAGAGCGACAGGGAGTCTGATCCAGCGCGCAATACCTTAAGAGCAGTTCCCTTGCATATCCCATAGCAGCATGGCTACTTGTATGATCATGGAATGACTTATCCTCAGTGAGAAGGTTGACAACATGACCTATCAACTGCTTCTTATTGTCAGACACTGTCAGTACTATTTTCTGTGGTGGTAACTTGCTATGCGGTTGTAGCTGGTGGACTCGGCTTGCTCCAGTAGCCCTGGCACTTCGCGTTACACTCTTTGTACTATAATCACAGTACCGATCGAATACTAGATATACATCTCCCATTTCCAATCTCTTTGCAATGGCATGTTTCATATTCGGTGCATAGTCATTCACTGTGCCATCCGCTGGCCAAGGGATAACCCAGAGTAGGTCCAGCCCATCAATGATGCAGACGGAAATGTTACTGGATGTTCTCCCAGATACCTCAACCTGAAGCTGTCTTTTCAACAAAGATTTCGATGTGGCTGCTCTCATTTCTCCAGTCGACTCGAACATCGATGTTTGCACTGGGGCTAATTCATGTGAAAGGACACTTTTGATATTAACTTCGCGACCAACAACCTGAAGCCCTATGACCCTAGAGTGAATGACATTCGTGTCATACACTTTAGTGTCTCCAACATAGACATGTTTCTTTGTTATTACCATGGTGATCACTTTTTTGTGAATGGTTTCGTGTAAGCCGTTTGGTAATTTCTGAGCAAAGTCGTTCATTTGATCCAGTCCTATTCTCACTGCATCCTGGACATTGACTGCCGTGGTTCCATGTTCTCCCATCACGATGTTTATCATATCATCTGGGTGTTTCTCTGGATCGAGTGGATCGATGCCTTTCTCGAGTTTTGCCCTGATGGCTTCTCTATCTCTTTTGTCATCGGCTATTCGAGACTTTCATTCTTCCTTGTGTTTATCAATAGATGCGACTCATCAACGAATGCATTCCTCCAAGGCGAGGAATGACATCTGTGAACCGATCCGGATAGGCCCATTTCACATCTAAAGCTACTTTGTACAGTTGTAAGTCACATGTGAATAACACAAACAAATGCACCCAATGATACAATGCAAATCAATAAAAACTCAATCATTATTGGCGGCCATATTGAATTTCCTATAAGTTGATCCCGTAAACAACCTTATAAATGGTTTCAATGGATTCATTGACCCCGAAAACATATGTCTGGACACCATAATTATCATCCTCTGTTTCATATGAAGGAAGTTATAGCCAAAAACATGAAATGGCGACCATTATTGGCGGTCATATTGGATTTCCCATGATGTAATCTCTGATCAACCTTATACAAGGTTTCAATGGATTCCTTGACCCCCAAAACATATGCATAGACACCAAAATTATCAGCCTATGTTTAATATGAGGGAAGTTATTGCCGATATAATAAAATTTCTCAAAATGCTCAAGGGTGACCGAGGTCCACCCGGCTGATTATGAAAGAGGACACCCTCGCATACACAAAACAATCAATAAAACAAGAAACGAGGCAAAGCCACGAAGGCCAGGTTTTTTCCAAGCATAGACACTTGGATAACATAATTATACCCACTTTTTGTAGACTAGAACTGATGGCCGTGGCCTGCATGTCGTGCCTTGGCGTGAGGCATGGACACTAAAAAAATAGATAAGTAGATGGAAAAACTTTAACCAAAAAACTTTAACTGGACACACAGACGTACGGACGGACGGACGTATGCCAAAATGCCGACATTATCACGCTTTCCGCAAGCGGACGCGACAATGATGATAAACACCCATGTGAAGTATCACGGTAATGGGTGAAGCAGTTGCAGAGATATAGTACACAAAAAAACTTTAACAAAAAAATTCCAAGTAATTTGACCTTGACATTGGGCACAGGGGCCGCACGGTTGGGGGGTAGAATGAAAATATGGATGATGATAAACACCCATGTGAAGTTTCAAGGTAATGGGCGAAGCAGTTGCAGAGATATAGTATAACAAAAAACTTTTAACCAAAAAACTTTAACCAGACGTACGTTAAAAAGTTAACATGGAAAATGGCTAAGTCAATTACGTAGAAATAATAGGTGAAGGTAAAAAAATGGTCACATGTTGGATAGTTGTATGTGGTAGGCACCCCTTGGTTATGAAGCTGTGAAAGTTTGGTGGTCCTAGGTGGTACAGTACCAAAGAAATGGACTTAAACACGAAAACTTAACATTGTAAACCCGAAAACTTAACATTGAAAATGGCTAAGTCGACTGCACAGAAAAAATGGGTCAAGTTCAAAAAAAGGTAACATGTTGAATAGTGATATGTGGTGGGCACCCCTTGATTATGAAGCTGTGAAAGTTTGGTGGTCCTAGGTGGTACAGTAACAAAGAAATGGACTCAAACACGAAAACAATAACATTGATTGTGGACGCCGCCTCCTGCCCCCCACACCCGCCCGCCCCCGCCTGGCTTTCGCCAATCCAATAGCCTGGATTTTTTTTCAAAAAACCTGGCTAAAAACTATATACAACATTTTCAGGTTCAATCGAAATATCACATATGGCTACCGAACTAGTGGACCTTGACATTGGGGTCAGTGGTGCAAGGTGGGTCGTGGGTTTGCTATAGCATAATATAGCATATTAAGATTAATGCATGTATGAAATATCAATGCGCTCCCTGAAAACAGAAGTAA
Source organism: Conchocele bisecta (assembly GCA_029237695.1). Taxonomy (NCBI): domain Eukaryota; kingdom Metazoa; phylum Mollusca; class Bivalvia; order Lucinida; family Thyasiridae; genus Conchocele; species Conchocele bisecta. Next base: position 55,146,288 of record CM055277.1, read on the forward strand.
ACAAAATTTAACCCAACGTTAAGTTTATGAACGCACTAAGTTGGTGATTTTCTACAGCATGATAGCTATTCACATGAGGAATGCATGTATGAATGTGCTAAGTGTGTGACCTTGACCTTGGGGAAAGGGGTGGGGTTGTTGGGTCATGGATTTGCTGTAGCACAATAGAGGATCATCAGATGAATGCATGTATGAAATATCAAAGCGTTCCCTGTAAAGAAACAGAAGTTACATAACATTTACCCCAAAGTTAAGTTTATGAACATGTTCAGTTTGTAACCTTGACCTTGTGGTAAGGGTTGGGTGATGTGTTGTGGAGTTGCTACAGCAGATAGAGGGTCATCTGAGGAATGCATGAATGAAATATCAAGGCATTTCAAGAAAGGAAACAGATGTTATAAGATATTTACCACAACGTTAAGTTTATGAATGTGCTAAGTTTGTGACCTTGACCTTGGGGTAAGGGGTGGGTCATGGATTTTCTATAGCACAATAGAGTATCATCAGAAGAATGCATGTATGAAATATCAAGGCATGTTCCATGAAAAGAAACAGATGTTATAAGACATTTACCCCAACGTGAAGTTTATGAATGTGCTAAGTTTGTGACATTGACCTTGGGGAAAGGGGTGGGATGTGGGTCATGGATTTGATATAGTACGATAGAGTATCATCAGATGAATGCATGTGAACAATGAAGGCGTTCCCTGTAAATAAATAGAAGTTACACAACATTTACCACAACGTTAAGTTTATGAATATGCTAGGTCTGTGACTTTGACCTTGGGGTAAGGGTTGGGTGGTGAATTGTTGATTTGCTACAGCATGATAGAGGGTCATCAGAAGAATGCATGTATGAAATATCAAGGCAAGTTCCATGAAAGGAAACAGATGTTATAAGACATTTACCCCAACGTTAAGTTTATGAATGTGCTAAGTTTTGTGACCTTGATCTTGGGGTAAGGGATGGGCGGTGGGTCATGGATTTGCTATAGCATGATAGAGTATCATCAGATGAATCCATGTATGAAATATGAAGGCGTTCCCTGTAAATAAACAGAAGTTACACAACATTTACCCCAACGTTAAGTTTATGAACATGCTAAGTTTGTGACCTTCACCTTGGGGTAAGGGTTGGGTGGTGGATCGTTGATTTGCTACAGCATGATAGAGGGTCATCAGATTAATGCATGTATGAAATATGAAGACATTCCTTGTAAATAAACAGAAGTTACACAACATTTACCATACGTTAAGTTTATGAACATGGTAAGTTTGTGACCTTGACCCTGGGGAAAGGGGTGGGAGGTGGGTCATGGATTTGCTATAGTACGATAGTGTATCATCAGATGAATGCATGTATGAAATATGAAGGTGTTCCCTGTAAATAAACAGAAGTTACACAACATTTACCCCAACGTTAAGTTTATGAACATGTTAAGTTTGTGACCGTGACCCTGGGGTAAGGGTTGGGTGGTGGGTCATGGATTTGCTACAGCATGATAGAGGGTCATCTGAGGAATGCATGTATGAAATATCAAGGCGTTCCATGAAAGGAAACAGATGTTATAAGAAATTTACCCCAACTTTAAGTCTATGAATGTGCTAAGTTTGTGACCTTGACCTTGGGGTAAGCGTTGGGTGGTGGGTCATGGATTTGCTACAGCATGATAGAGAGTCATCTGAGAAATGCATGTATGAAATAACAAGGTGTTCCATGAAAGGAAACAGAAGTTATAAGACATTTACCCAAACGTTAAGTTTGTGGACGACGCCGATGCCGACGACGCCGGGGGTATGCCATCCATAAGCTCTTCTGCACTTTGTGCAGGCGAGCTAAAAATGTAGGAAAAATGGCTATGTTAAAAAGGTGATAGTTAAACAAATATTTTTCTGCATAAAAACACCCCAGGGTGCACATCTTTAACATGTGTAGAAGAAGTGTGTATAGTTTCAGATCGATCAACTGAACGGTTTCAGTTAAAAAGGTGATATTTTTGTTAAAAAATAATTTTTCGGCATAAATACATCAAGGTGCACATGTTCAATAAATGTAGAAGACATGTGTATAGTTTCATATCGATTGACTGAACGGTTTCAGAGGAGTTGTGTACACAAACTCTGTACCCTGTATGGAATTGAACACAAAAATGTAGAAACAATGGCTAAGTAAGTTAACAAGAGGGCCATGATGGCCCTAATTCGCTCACCTGACTCCATGAACACCAGAGGAGAATGTGACATTGAGTTAATATGTGTTTTAAAAAATTTGTGCTATTTTTAGATGGTGGTCATCTTGGATTAAGCGATGACTCTCATTTTACCAAATCTGAAAATGCTTCACCCAAGGATCTTAACTTACTATGAAGTTTGGCCAGCATCAGCCATGTGGTTCCCGAGAAAACGACGTTCAAAATCTTGAATAAATGAACCTTTTGGCAGCCATCATGGATGACATAATCATCCGATTCCGACAAATATTGCACCAGAGCAATCGCTTCATCGATACCTTCAATTTGATATATGACATGAGCATAATCGGTCAAAAATAAAATTTGACCCCACGGGCCACGCCCATTTTTGACCCCGGGGTCACCATTTTAACACCTTTCAAAGAGCATTCTAAATCGATCATTCCTACCAAGTTTCGTCGAAATCCGGCTAGCGGTTCATGAGAAGATTTTTTAAGAATTTGTGCTATTTTTAGACGGCGGCCATCTTGGATTAGAGACGACCTCCATTTTAACAAATCTGAAAAGCTTCACCCATGGACCATAACTGCGAAGTTTGGCCACCATGGGCCAAGCGGTTTGTCTGAAGAAGAATTTTGAAATCTCTAATAAAAGAACGACCTTTTGACCTTTCAGCGGACATCTTGGATGACATGACCTCCGATTTCGACAAAAAATGTACCAGAGTGATCGCCTCTTTGATACCTTCGATTTGATATAGACATGGCCATATTCGGTCAAAAATAAAATTTGATCCCACGGGCCATGCCCATTTTTGACCCGGGGGTCACCATTTTAACAACTTTGAAAGAGCATTGTACATCGATCATTACTAGCAAGTTTCGTCGAAATCCGGCTAGCGGTTCATGAGAAGATTTTTTAAGAATTTATGCTATTTTTAGACGGCGGCCATCTTGGATTAGCGATGACCTCCATTTTAACAAATCTGAAAAGGCTTCACCCATGGACCATATCTGCGAAGTTTGGCTACCATGGGCCAAGCGGTTCATGTGAAGAAGAATTTTGAAATCTCTAATAAAAGAACGACCTTTTGACATTTCAGCGGCCATCTTGGATGACATAACCATCCGATTTCGACAAAAAATGCACCAGAGTGATCGCCTCGTTGATACTTTCGATTTGATATATGACATGACCATATTCGGTCAAAAATAAAATTTGACCTCAATTTGATCCTGCGGGCCACGCCCATTTTTGACATTTTGACATTGTACATCGATCATTCCTACCAAGTTTTATCGAAATCCGGTTGGCGGTTCTTGAGTAGATTTTTTGAAAAATGTGTGCTATTTTTAGACGGCGGCCACCTTGGATTACGTAATGACGTCATTTTAACAATTTTGTAATCCCCCTACCTAAGGACCATGACCATGAAGTTTGGTGACTATAGGCCCAATGGTTACCGAGGAGAAGACGTTTGAAAATGTTCACAGACGACGACGGACGACGACGGACACATTGCGGTAACAATAGCTCACATGAGCTTCGCTCAGGTGAGCTAAAAAGGTCATATTTTTGTTGGTACTACATGTGCATATAAAGTATATGTCAATGGTAATCAATTATGAAATCTGGAAGTGGACAGTTTTGAAACCTATGCAGTGTGCATTTCAGGAATTTTTAAAGTGGGGCAAGTTGACCCACCTCATACACAAAGTTGGGGATATTTGAAAAAGGTATAGGCCATTGTAAATGACAAGAGCAAATATAACTAGATTTGTCAGTAAGCGAGGCTTACGGAATACCCCCCACGTGGGCCCAGGTACACCTAACTATGCATACTTTTTCCAAGACTGTGGGCCTGTGACCTTGGGATCAGGGGGGGGCCTTAGAGGAATACATGCGTGAAATGTTAACAATTTTCGATGAAGTTATAACAGATTTCTCCGATGTTAAGTTTTGTAAGAGACCAACTATTTGACCTTGACCTTGGGATCAGCGGGGGTTGGACGGTGCCGGATTTGGCACAGCATGGTAGTAGAGCCTTACAGGAATGCATGTGTGAAATATTAAGCATTTTAGATGAAGGAAATAGAAGTTATAACATATTTCTCTGATGTTAAGTTTTGTAAAGAGACTAAGTATTTGACCTTGACCTTGGGATCAGTGGGGGTTGGACGGTCATGGATTTGGTGCAGGTATTTGGTATAATAAAGTTTATACAGAGTAATTGACCGCCATTTAATACTTCACATGATTCTGTCAAAACTAGATTTGTCAGTAAGCGGGGGCTTACGGAATACCCCCCCCCCCCCCCCCCCCGCGTCAGCCCTGACCTAGAATGAATTCCAGCTCGCATACTATCATTTTCAGATAAAAGACTATGTCAGCACATATGGAGAGTGCGAAGGTGGTTCCAGTTGAAAAAAGCAAACTAGACATTCTAAGTCTGTGACCTTGACCCCTGGCATAAATGGGGTCGTAGGTTTGTTGAAGAATGATGTATGAGTGTCAGAGAAGGGCCGGGTAAAATATCACTGCATTCCGCAAAGGGAAAGAGAAGTTATAAGGAAATTTACATTTGTTAAGTTTTAGTTTTTTTCTAAGTTTATAAGTCCGTGATCTTGAGCCCTGGCATAAATGGAGGTCGTAGGTTTGTTGCAGAATAATGTATGAGTGTCAGAGAAGGGGTGGGTAAAATATGAAAGATTTCCGCAAAGGGAAAGAGAAGTTGAAAGGAAATTTACAATTGTTTAAGTTTTCGTTTTTTTTTCTAATAAATGTCTAAGTCCGTGACCTTGACCCCTGGCATAAATGGGGGTCGTTTAGGTTTGTTGCAGAATAATGTATGAGTGTCAGAGAAGGGGTGGGTAAAATATGAAATATTTCCGCAAAGGGAAAGAGAAGTTGAAAGGAAATTTACAATTGTTAAGTTTTCGTTTTTTTTCTAAATGTCTAAGTCCGTGACCTTGACCCCTGGCATAAATGGGGGTCGTAGGTTTGTTGCAGAATAATGTATGAGTGTCAGAGAAGGGGTGGGTAAAATATGAAATTGTTAAGTTTTCGTTTTTTTTCTAAATGTCTAAGTCCGTGACCTTGACCCCTGGCATAAATGGGGGTCGTAGGTTTGTTGCAGAATAATGTATGAGTGTCAGAGAAGGGGTGGGTAAAATATGAAATATTTCCGCAAAGGGAAAGAGAAGTTGAAAGGAAATTTACAATTGTTAAGTTTTCGTTTTTTTTCTAAATGTCTAAGTCCGTGACCTTGACCCCTGGCATAAATGGGGGTCGTAGGTTTGTTGCAGAATAATGTATGAGTGTCAGAGAAGGGGTGGGTAAAATATGAAATTGTTAAGTTTTCGTTTTTTTTCTAAATGTCTAAGTCCGTGACCTTGACCCCTGGCATAAATGGGGGTCGTAGGTTTGTTGCAGAATAATGTATGAGTGTCAGAGAAGGGGTGGGTAAAATATGAAATATTTCCGCAAAGGGAAAGAGAAGTTGAAAGGAAATTTACAATTGTTAAGTTTTCGTTTTTTTCTAAGTTTCCAAGTCCGTGACCTTGACCCCTGGCATAAATGGGGGTCGTAGGTTTGTTGCAGAATGATGTATGAGTGTCAGAGAAGGGGCAGGTAAAATATGAAAGATTTCCGCAAAGGGAAAGAGAAGTTAAAAGGAAATTTACAATTGTTAAGTTTTGTGACGGACGGAAACACGGACGTTCTTACTTTCAGGTAACTATGTGGCTTATCGCATGTTAAATATTAGCCACATAAAACCACTTTTAGCCACATAAAACGATATCTTAGGTGGCTAATTGTAACCAACCCTATCCTTTAACAAGTCCATAACCCTGTGGGGCTAGCCACATAAGTACCTGAATGTCTGCCCGGACGGACGGACGGACGGACGGACAAGCTGACTCCAGTATATCCCCCCACAACTTTGTTGCGGGTGGGGTATAATTACACACAGGTGGACTGGGTATAGATTTTCTCCAAGAGAAATGTGCTTGCTTAAAGGCAAGGAAAAACTCAATACACAAACAGAGACCGTGTCCTGGGAAAATCAGACGTGTGTCAATTTTGCTATTTTTTTTTAACGGCGCCATTACTTTCGCCAAATTTTGCTTTCTTATGCCACATTCAATTTATTAGCGCATTTGACGCCATTTGCGAAGCCCAGCGTGAGCCCTGGTGACTTAGGACTGAAGAGATATAAGGTATTTTAACAAGAGGCCCAAATGGGCCTGTATCGCTCACCTAAAAGCCTCCATAGTGGTCATCTTGATTTCACAAAGACTCTTCACTTACAACTTCAAATGTTCCACAGAATTTGTTGGTACCTTCTGATCTAACATATATTGCGAATGTGCATGTGATTTACTGCTATACCTTCGATTCGATATATAAAATGACCATATTTGGTCAAAAATAAAATTTGACCCCTATTTGACACCTCGGGCCATGACCATTTTTGACCCAGAGGCCACCATATGAACAAATCTGAATCAGCGTTAACTATCCATCATTCATACAAAGTTTCGTCGAAATCGGCCTGGCGGTTTGTGAGAAGATTTTTTTGACAATTTGACCTACTTTTCAACGGCGGACATCTTGGATTTGGTGATGACCTCCATTTTAACAAAAATGGACAGGCTTCACCCACAGACCATTACAGTTAAGTTTGGCCAATATCGGCCAAGCAGTTCACAAGAAGAATACGTTTGAAATCTTTAGTAAAAGAACAACTTTTTTACCTTTCGGTGGCCATCTTGGATGACAAAATCATCTGAATTAGACAAAAAATGCTCCAGAGTGATAGACTAGTCGATACCTTCGATTTGATATATTATATAACCATATTCGGGCAAAATATAATTTGACCCCTAGTTGACCCATCGGGCCACGCCCATTTTTGACCAGGGGCCATCATATGAACAAATCTGAAACAGCGTTAACTATCAATCATTCACACCAAGTTTCGTCGAAATCGGCCTGGAGGTTTGTGAGAAGAAGATTTTTTTGACAATTTGACCTACTTTTCAACGGCGGACATCTTGGATTTGGTGATGACCTCCATTTTAACAAAAATGGACAGGCTTACACCCAGACCATTACAGTTAAATTTGGCCAATATCGGCCAAGCTTGTCACAGAAAAGTTCACAGAAGAATAGTTTAGTTTTGGCCATCTTGGATGACAAAATCATCTGATTTAGACAAAAAAATGGTCCAGAGTGAATTCAACTAGTCGATACCTTCGATTTGATATATTATATGACCATATTCGGGCAAAAATATAATTTGACCCCTAGTTGACCCCTCGGGCCACGCCCATTTTTGACCCAGGGGCCACCATATGAACAAATCTGAAACAGCGCTAACTATCGATCATTCATACCCAGTATCGTCGAAATCGGCCTGGCGGTTCGTGAGAAGAAGATTTTTTAAGAATTTGACCTACTTCTCAACGGCGGCCATCTTGGATTTGGTGATGACCTCCATTTCAACAAAAATGAACAGGCTTCAACCACAGACCATTACAGTTAAGTTTGGCCAATATCGGCCAAGCAGTTTACAAGAAGAAGACGTTTGAAATCTTTAGTAAAAGAATGACCATTTGAACTATCGGTGGCCATCTTGGATGACGTAATCATATGATTTAGACAAAAAATGTTCCAGAGTGATTGTCTCATCGATACCTTCGATTGGATATATTACATGACTATATTCGGTTAAAAATAAAATTTGACCCCTCGGACGACGCCCATTTTTGACCCACGGGCCACCATATGAACAAATCTGAAACAGCGCTAACTATCGATCATTCATACCAAGTATCGTCGAAATCGGCCTGGCGGTTCATGAGAAGAAGATTTTTTAAGAATTTGACCTACTTTTCCATGGCGGCCATCTTGGATTGTCGATGACCTCCATTTTAACAAATCTGAAATGGCATCACCCATATATCATCCCTGTGAAGTTTGACCAATATCGGCTCAGCAGTTCGGGAGAAGAAGATGATTGAAAATGTTCACGGACGGATGGACGACGGACGACGGACACTTTGCCATAACAATAGCTCACATGAGCTTTGCTCAGGTGAGCTAAAAAAAGTTTAACGCAGGACAGACGCACGGACGCACGGACGCACGGACACACGGACGCACGGACGCACGGACGTCATTTTGATCACTATGTCTCGCTTTCCGCAAGCGGGCTCGACAAAAATAAGAAAAATATGCTATATTTGTGGTCTGCTATTTTGTTTTCTGTAGCTTGATAAAAAGATACCACAAATTTTTCATTGCTCACTACTTCTGATTTCAAATGGGTTTTTGAAAATTTTAATTGGGTATTTAAGCAAATACGCAGCTTATCTGGAGCTTTGGAGGTCTATTGCTGTGAAAATGTAGTGACAAGATTAAATTTCCCTACCTCTGCCAGCATCATTGACCTCTGCGTGACCCCGCTGCTGCTGTGAATTTGTCACAGAGTGGTAGAGGTTCATTGGAACAATGCGTGTGTGAAAGCAGATCAGAGCAAGGAAATAGAAGTTATAACCTATTTCTCAGATGTTAAGTTTTGTAAAGAGACTAAGTATGTGACCGTGACCTCAAGATCAGCGGGGATTTGTCACAGCATGATAGTAGAGCCTTAGAGGAATGTATGCACGAAATATAGTTATAGAAATCATAGTTATAACATATTTCTCTGATGTTAAGTTTTGTAAAGAGACTAAGTATGTGACCTTGACCTTGGGATCAGCGGGGGCTGGACGGTCGGGGATTTGTCACTGCATGATAGTACAACCTTAGAGGAATGCACGAGTGAAATATTAAGAATTTTCAATGAAGGCAATAGAAGTTATAACTTATTTCTCTGATGTTAAGTTTAGTGACAGACGGACGGACGGACGCACACACGGACGTTCAGACGGACGGACGGACGGACGGACGGACGGACTGTGAGTGAGTGAACCTGACTCCAGTATACCCACCACCCCCCCCCCACAACTTGTTGCGGGGGTATAATTAATGGAACTGGTATGTGTGGATACAGGTATGTGTTTGAATGTAATGAGTGTGTCCAACTACTGGTTTTGTCGACTACTGGTTATGCAACAATGTAATTTAATAGTTGTATCGTTGGAAGGTTTAACGTTCAAGAAACCAGTTGTTTACTTCTGAAAGAGTAATAATAAACTTATAACTACACAAATTAATCATGGAAAGTGTCTGGAATGCAGCTAATATTCACATCATCACAGAAAACAGCAGCAGGCACTTCCGGTTTGAACAGTTCATTTTCTTTTCAATTGATGACGATTAAATTCATCTTATCCAAGGTGTCAGATCAATGAATAATGAATCATTAAATGGCAAATTCTAATTTCCACAGATTCTGCCTCCCAGCCCAACAAAACAAGAACTTTAAGCGACTTAGAATGTTCCATATCAGTTCATTTTCGCTATGCTCATATCAGGGCACAAGATTTATTAGTGATGTGGATGTTTGTAAAATCAAGTACTCAGCAGCATGCCTCAGCCAATAGAAACAATTTTTGGACAAGTTGTTTGACACATTTGATCCATTGTGTGTGATTGGCCGAGTCAGAGGCCGATTATATGATCGCCGCAATGAGAATTCACTTTTTTTTCAAGATATTTTTACGGTACTCACTGTTTGCTTATATTTCTGACAGCTTACAATCAAAAATTGCTATTTGGTGAATGTAGCACCATCAACCAATTGTAGATCGTTCTACTTCTTATGTAAATTAGAAGATCGGGATCAGGTCAAAATTACATAAAAATATCATAATGCTGTGCGGTATTGAGGTTTGCATTGTTGATAATAGATTTAAACTGTCCAGAAAAAAACAAAACCTGAACGAACATCAGTGTGCACAGAATTTTAAATTCACTCACTAAATTATCATATTCAATGGTAGCATTGATCCCACTGTTTAAAATTGGTATGTTTTGGTTTGGGTACGAAATTCAGAGGCCTACTCCATACCCGAAACCTAGGCAAACAAGTCCGCGCATGGAGTTGTAAATAAACTATTTTTGAACTGTCAATCAGCGATATTTTTTTATTTTTGTTTGTTATTACCAGAAAGATAAAAGGTGAACAAATACCGTTTTATTTCTGACAGTTTTGGCAGTGACTTTGGTCAAATTGGAACACGACCAGTCGGGCTACCGACAATGGTATTCCGGGAAAATTGACACAAATTTTTACTAGATTCGGTCGGTCAGACGTGCCTTAGTGTTTAGCCCTGAGTATGTGTAGAAGACGTGTGTATAATCTCAGATCGGTTGACTGAATGGTTTCAAAGGAGTTGTGTACACAAACTCTGTACCCTATATAGAATTGAATACAAAAATGTAGAAAAAATGTAGGACAATGAAGCGCCCCCGGTGGCAGCAAAGGAACCGAGGGCACATTTGAACGTGCAGTAGAGGACCCTTGGAGCAATGCGTGTGTGAAATATGAAGCAAATCCAAGCAAGGAAACAGAAAATATAGGCCATTATAATGGATTTGCTACAGCATGATAGAGGGTCATCTGTGGAATGCATGTATGAAATAACAAGGTGTTCCATGAAAGGAAACAGAAGTTATAAGACATTTACCCCAACGTTAAGTTTGTGGACGACGCCGACGACGCCGGGGTATGCCATAAGCTCTTCTGCACTTCGTGCAGGCGAGCTAAAAATGGCCGCCAAGGGGAGGTAAGTCATCGGAAATCAATAGGCTACTTCGTCTTGCCGTGATAAACATGCATACCAAATTTGGTTACAATCTGTCAAGTAGACTTCTAGTTATTGCGTGGACATGCTGTGCCCGCCCGTACAAGGTGAATACATAATACGTCCCATTTTTTCAAATGGGCGTATAAAAAGAGGGTGTTTTTCTAAAAAATATCAAATTGACTTTTCATGAGTAAATACCCAAAAATGCTTAAATACCCAATAATTTGACAGATTCGGCGGCCGTGCTGGAGGTCAATTCTAGAACTTCCGCATCGACGTCATCTATAAATTGAAACAAAGATATTATTTGTATTTTTCAGTTTCAATGTGGCTGTGACTGGAAATAAGGAGCTTATGGGATTTGTGACCCGTGTTTGTTTGTTTGTTTGTTTATTGGTGTTTAACGGCAGTATCAACAGCTAAGGTGACCCGTGTAGCTCCTGATGAAATAGCACACTCATGTAGCATGATAGTGCTCAGTATTGCTTGTTATAAGCATGACGGGTGTTTCATTGATGAAATGGTGACCAGTGTAGATCCTGATCAGACTGTTCTGGATCTACACTGGTCACAAAACCCATAATCTTCTTTTCTCCGTTCATAGCCACATATACATACAGGCAAATGCATAGGAATTCCCAGGATCGATGTTACAGCCAGTATCTGTAGCAGATTTCAACAAAATTGTTAAGTATACTTCTCTAACTAAGTATACTTTGATGCAGAGCTCCAGATAAGGAGCATATTTGCTTAAATACCCAATAAAAATAACCAACAAGAGTGCCATAAGTCACAAAATACGCCCGTCGAAGATGAGACAGACAGCGAAGATGCAGAAATGTGAAGCTGTCACAAAGGCAAGAAACATTAATGAGAAGTAGCAGTGTTTCTTCCTCTTGTGGTAGTAAACAGGTATACTAATTTAGGTAGAGATGTGTAAAGTAGAAATTATATAGAAATGGAAACAAAAATGCACAAAAAATGGCTCAGTTAAAAAGGTGATATTTTTGTGAAAAAATACTTTGTTCGGCATAAATACACCAAGGTGCACATCTGCAATATGTGTAGAAGATGTGTGTAAAGTTTCAGATCGATTGACTGAATGGTTTCAGAGGAGCTGTGTACACAAACTCTGTACCCTATATAGAATTGTATACAAAAATGTAGATAAAACAAGAATTCCGCCACGGAAGCGGTATCGCGCCTGCCCGAGGCATTTGACCGTGATTGTGAAAAAACAATAACTTTAACGCATTTGCCTTACAAAAAAAGCAGACCATGCGGATGACGAAAAAAGCGCCGACTATAGTCGCGCCTCTGCTAAAGCAGGCGCGACAATGACTAAGTTAAAAAGCTGATATTTTTGTTAAAAAGTATTTTTTCTGCATAAAAACATCTTTATGTGTAGAAGACGTATGTATAGTTTCAGATTGATTGACTGGACGGTTTCAGAGGAGTTGTGTACACAAACTAAGCAGTTTGTCTGTCCACCCCCCGCCCGCCCCGCGGTAAAACATAATACGATATGTGTTATTGGCTAATGCATCGCATCGCCTCAGCGGTCCAAAGCCAAATCTTACTAAACAAAGTTCTATTTTATTCCATGCGTGATAGTCTCGCGAAATGAAAAATATGTGTTGAGTAATTGATTGTAAATGTGTGTCTCTGTTGACATCGCGTCGGCGTGTATCAAATGTCAGATCGGCATGACTTTGTAACCTTTGATGTCTTACCCTCCACCACGTCACAGTCAGTAATGATTACAACCGCACTTGCATATTATGTACGATGTAATCAACGTAATCAGACAAAACCGGGCTTATTGAATATACGACTAGCGAAGACCACAAGAATTCCGCCACGGAAGCGGTATCGCGCCTGCCGAGGCATTTGACCGTAAACATTACAAGTAAATAAATGACCTTGACCTTGAGAATTTGGATGTGAGGGTGTGCGTAATGAAGCATCATCCCTAGACAAACATTGATGTGAAATAATATCAAAGTCTGGCAAGGGGTTAAAGAGATATTGTGAAAAAACAATAACTTTAACGCATTTGCCTTACAAAATAAACAGACGACGCCGACGACGACAAAAGCGCCGATTATAGTCATGCCTCTGCTAAAGCAGGCGCGACAAAAACGTGATAACCATCAGTAACTACTGTCTGTTCCACGTTTTGCTGCCGACGAACATTTGGCCATTAAACACATTAAACCTAAACAATATTTAAAAGTAAGTACTTTTTCATCAATAACAAAAAAGTCACCCTCCCCAAAAAAATTATTTGATGAAATTCCATCAAATATTGATTTTATTGCGCAACAAGAGTGCCGTAAGTCACAAAATACGCCCGTCAAAGATGGGCCAGACAGCGAAGATGCAGAAATGTGAAGAAGCTGTCACCAAGGCAAGAAACATTAATGAGAATTTGAAGATCTATAGCATTATTTCTTCCTATTGTTGTAATAAACAGGTATACTAATTTAGGTAGAGATGTGCAAAGTAGAAATTATATAGAATTGGATACAAAAATGTGGGAAAAAAATGGCCAAGTTTAAAAGGTGATAATTTTGTTACAAAATATTTTTTCGGCATAAAAACACCAAGGTGCACATCTTCAATATGTGTAGAAGACGTGTGTATAGTTTCAGATCGATCAACTGAACGGTTTCAGAGGAGTTGTGTACACAAAACTCTGTATGCTATATAGAATTGTATACAAAAATGTAGAAAAAATGGCTAAGTTAAAAAGGTGATATTTTTGTTAAAAAATATGTTTTCGGCATAAAAACACCAAGGTGCACATCTTCAATATGTGTAGAAGACGTGTGTATAGTTTCAGATCGATCAACTGAACGGTTTCAGAGGAGTTGTGTACACAAACTCTGTACACTATATAGAATTGTATACAAAAATGTAGAAAAAATGGCTAAGTTAAAAAGGTGATATTTTTGTTAAAAGATATGTTTTCGGCATAAAAACACCAAGGTGCACATCTTCAATATGTGTAGAAGACGTGAAATATTGATGTGAAATATTATCAAAGTCTGGCAAGGGGTTAAAGAGATATTGTGAAAAAACAATAACTTTTAACGCATTTGCCTTACAAAATCAAAGTACTGAAAGTACTGAACATAGGGTACTACAAGATAAACTAGATTGATTGATTGATTGATTGATTGTTGGTGTTGCAATTTCATTAACCCTTAAAAGGTACATGCCCACTCAGTAGGTACAAAATGTTCTTTACATCAGAGACATCATCTGAGACATTTCCTGGCAAAATAAACATTCATGCGCCATTATCCCACGTACTGATTGCCATTATTATACATTTTATATCAGACGTAAATTTACACACTGATATCAGGGGCGATAACCGTGTTTGCTTAAAATGTTAACGGACATTACTATTTAATCTCTGTATTTATTTTATGATGTGCAATGATCATACTTTAAAATCTGTCGAAAATATTATTTTTTCAGGTGACGCATTTCTTTAGTATAAATAATTAAACAATATCATGCCTCATTTGCATATGAAAATAGCCTGATACCACCGCGCGTCACTATCAGTAAAATAAATATTACTAAATGATTATATCTGTATAGCGGGCACTTGTAATGTTTAGAACTGGTGGAATAGTGACACAGTTATACACTTATTTCATTCCTATAAATGACATTTTGGGCTTACTGAGTGGGCATGTACCTTTAAAGCGCTGGAAACGACAATTGTCGTCTGCTGTTTTAAATATTTTTATATTTTCTCCTCAAAAACATACTGAGACGATTCTACTGCGCTGCCAAAACAGGTTTTTAAAGAGATTAAAAGATACAAAATGAGCAGACGGCAATTTCATTTTTCAGCGTTTTAATGGTTAAGGGGTAAACTATTGATATGGCACAACTTGAAGTACAGGATGCACTGCTACAGTATGTACCAAAACATTCAACAACATTACAGATTATGCATAGCAATATCAGAAAGATACGGTACCACATATACAAGACATCATCAATTCAAGTATACAGATTCCAGATATCTATGATCATTATAGATATATTGAAAACTGATTGAAGAGCAATAGTTACAATAATTCCGCCACGGAAGCGGCGTCGCGCCTGAAAATGCCTTAAAGGTACATCGCCAAGTTTACTTCTGTTTTGTGAATGAAATAGTTGGCCCCGGATCGAGTATATTAAAACATACAAATGACGTCATTTGGGGAAACCGTTGACAAAATTTTCAATGTATGGAAGCCCAAATTTGTTAGATTTTTTTTGTCGTATTTCAGTACTTGCATTAATATGGGTATTAATATACGCTGGATGTGTTATACTGTCATTAATTTGTTCCCTGACTGTAAGTTATCACCTTAAATACTGACTTATTGACCCCCTTCCCTGAATGTAGAATTGACACTCATGTTGGCGTGTATTGGCCACCATAGACAAATGTCAATCAGGCCGAATTCGGGAATGTCACTAAAATCCACTGTAAATCCATCGATAGAGAGAGAATGAGGATTAAACATCAGTTAGACCTAGACGTGCGAGTTTTGTTTCGCACAGGTGTCGGGTGAGTTTAAAAATAGGCTGTCGGAAGGTCAAACTTGATGTAGTTTGTGTGTTAAATGTGTCGCTTGTTTCGGAGAGTATTCGGAGGGGAGTTAACTGTTACTAAATTTAGCGATGACCGCACGCGCAACAAAATAATCCGGTAGAACATCCGTTGTTGATATTGTGCAGTGCAAGTAGTTTTTCATAATATTATTTTCAATTAGCGGTTGCGTAGGACAGTTAAACGTTGAGTAACACAATGCATTTTGTTGTTATGGTTACTCCAAGATATCACTACCTACCATCGCATCGAGGGGGGTCTGGGGCGTGGCTAACTGTCGGAGGCGATGCCAATACATAGGTATACCCTATGTAAAAACCGGACGACACGGATGACGCGGATGACGCGGATTTTGGGAACTACGCGGACGACGACGCAGACGACGACGCGGACAACGACGCGGACGACGACGCGGACGACGGAAAAAGCGCCGACTATAGTTGCGCCTCTGCTAAAGCAGGCGCGACAAAAATAGCTAAGTTAAAAAATATAGTTTTCGCCATAAAAACTCCAAGGTGCGCATCTTAGGGATAAGGAATTGGATAGGGAATTGGATACAATAATGTAGAAAAAATGGCTAAGTTAAACAGGTGATATTTTTGTTTCGGCATAAAAACACCAAGGTACACATCTTCAGTATGTGTAGAAGACGTGTGCATAGTTTCAGATCGATCAACTGAATGCTTTCAGAGGAGTTGTGTACACAAACTTTGTACCCTATATAGAATTGTATACAACAAGAGTTGTCAGAAGACAGGAAGCTCGTCTGTTGGCAGCCTTCACTCAAACTTGGCACAGTTGTATAAAAATATGAATATTATATAACTTGACCTTGGGTTAAAGGGTGTGCGGTGGACCTTGACATTGAGGTCAGTGGTGGAAGGTGGGTCGTGAATTTGCTATAGCATGATATAGCATATTAAGATGAATGCATGTATAAAATATCAATGCGCTCCCTGAAAACAGAAGTAAAACAAAATTTAACCCAACGTTAAGTTTATGAATGCACTAAGTTGGTGATTTTCAACAACATGATAGCTATTCACATGAGGAATGCATGTACGAGTGTGCTAAGTTTGTGACCTTGACCTTGGGGAAAGGGGTGGGGGGGGGGGTCATGGATTTGCTGTAGCACAATAGAAGATCATCAGATGAATGCATGTATGAAATATCAAGGCGTTCCTTGTAAAGAAACAGAAGTTATAAAAACATTTACTCCAACGTTAAGTTTATGATGTTGATCTTGGGGAAAGGGGTGGGGGTAGGGGGGGGTCATGGATTTGCTGTAGCACAATAGAGGATCATCAGATGAATTCATGTATGAAATATCAAAGCGTTCAAAGTGTAAAGAAACAGAAGTTACACAACATTTACCCCAACGTAAAGTTTATGAACATATGATAATTTTTAATTATAGTTTATACACTATATTGGAGACTGTCATGCAGTTCTCCCAGTTTTGACAGATGTGGTTTTGTGGTGGCAGGCCTGATCTACATGTAGGTCAGTGTCCCAGCTAGTGAGAGTGCATGATCATTTTAGATATGCTAATTTTGACAATGGAATTATTGGTTAAATTATATAGTTCAAAGGTCGCGGGAGCAGGGAGTGACATCCGCTGTCCCGGGAATTCAGTTTTGCACAATGCGTAGTCGGCGTGGATGTTTCTGAGGATTCTTGACATAATTATATAATAGTGACTGGCTGGAATACTTCTGACTTGGATAATTACTCATTATTAGATTTATCATTATAATATAGACCATGTGATCTAGGAATTATTATTATTGTGAATGCTCAATGTATATCGTTATAATTTAATGATCGAGAATTATTCGATTTATGCCGTGTGAAAGGCTTAGACATCCAGATTTGATATCTACTAGACGACAAAAGTGTTGCCCGTTTCTACGGATTATATTCCTTTGTTGCAACATTTCACGCATTTAATTGGAACCAAGTGTGTACAATATGCCACAAAAATGGACGTGCGAGCCAGTTCGAACAGTCGGAAGCGCAAATCTGCGGACGTGACATTGGATCGGGTTGAGATTCCGCAATCTAATATCTCGGCGGAGGTAGATCCACCTTACGACATGTCACTTCCCGAAAACTGGAGCGTGCAGAAGTTAAAATCTGAACTACGGCAACTGGGAATATCCCCAGGCCTTCGACACATAAAATGTCGTTTAGTTCACCTATATCGGTCGGCGACATCAAAATTCAAGATCAACATGCAGTGCGGTTATATCAACAGCCATAACCTCTATCCAGCGCGCTGCGGTTATATCAACAGATGACGTCATTGCGCAGTCGGTTGCACAGACATCGCACAGAGGCAGTAACCATGGTCGCGGTGTCACTTTATCTGAGCATGCGTAATCGCACACAGTACAGCGCAGTGAAACAGAAACTAGACTTCGGGAATCTCCGGGCGACAACAACATCGCAGATCTGCATGCCAATGTGTCTGCTTTACAGCAGACCGTTGCGAAACTTACCGATAACATGGATATACTTATACAGCAAAATGTGCAAACTAATTCGACATCCGCACATATTCATTCTCATGTCGCACCTGAGTTACCATCCGTGTCTGGCCAGCCAGTGTTAGCAGGTGCGTCATTCATGGAAGGTAACTTATTCACGAACAGTACTAACAACAACAATGTCAGTTCCATAAACTTAGATACGGGTACACTGCTGAGGCATTGCCTTTCGTAGAAACAGTTCATCCTAGTGTCAAACGAAACATTCAGGAAGGTAAAGACGTGAATTTGGCCTCATTGTTGATACCTTATTACAATTGTCAGTCGGACTCGGTACCCGGTGGTAACCAGAAACCGGACGTTCGCTTAAACACAGAATTAAGTTTGCCACAATTCATTCAGGCATTCGCCGTCTATAAAAACATCATGTGCCAGGTGCATCCTAATAGGCGACCAGAATTAGATCTGTATGAGCGTGATATAATTGACATGGCATCCAGGTATGGGGGTCGTGGCTTTTATGAGTACCACAAATCTTTCTCGGCACAGGCTGCGGCACATCTCCGCTTCCATGGTGTGAAAATAGACTGGTCAGTTAGGAATAATAGGTTGTTTTGTTCCATATTTTCAAATTACAAGGCTAATTGTTGCTCCGAGTGTGGTAGCACACTGCACATGTCGCAGTTCTGTCCGTCACAAACCCATGCTTTCTCTGGTAGTACAATGGAACTGTACAATAAGGCCAGTAGAGTTACCACGACTGCTGGTAGTTTTGCCAACCGTGCAAATTCCACCAAAGATCTTTTGGGTCGCACACGAGTGATTCACAATGGAAACGAGATTTGTAACAATTTTAACACTATGCGTGGTTGCCATGCGTCTCAATGCAGACATGTGCATTTGTGTTTATTATGTAAACAGAGTGATCACTCTAAAATGAATTGTCAGAATTCAAAAAACTGGCGGGGCCAGGGACAGAAAATACCGAGCATGAGATAGTGCCTAGGAACAGCTGTATAAATGTTATAAAATTGAGGTTTGAGTTGCAGCATCATCCGGATAAGAACTTCACAAACTATTTAATAGACGGATTTTCAGAGGGATTTGAGACTGGTTTTAAGCATTTACCTGCATTACCGTATGAGTGTAACAAGAGCTGTAGGAGAACAGCATAGCTCGACTACGAGGGTTGTCGATGTAC